>CM056056.1:69438240-69743240 GCA_029574335.1 Rana kukunoris | reverse complement strand
TCCCCAGAAGCCCCCCCTCTTACATTAGTGTCCTCAGAAGCCCCCCCCTCTTACATGAGTGTCCCCAGAAGCCCCCCCTCTTACATTAGTGTCCCCAGAAGCCCCCCCTCTTACATTAGTGTCCCCAGAGGCCCCCTTCCTTACATTAGTGTCCCCAGAAGCCCCCCCTCTCTTACATTAGTGTCCCCAGAGGCCCCCTTCCTTACATTAGTGTCCCCAGAAGCCCCCCTCTTACATTAGTGTCCCCAGAAGCCCCCCTCTTACATTAGTGTCCCCAGATGCCCCCTTCCTTACATTAGTGTCCCCAGAAGCCCCCCCTCTTACATTAGTGTCCCCAGAAGCCCCCCTCTTTAATCAGGGTCCCCAAACAGCTGATTCCCCCTTGCAGAAGTTCCCCCCTGTACCTGGCTGGTGGAGGTGGCGATCTGCAGCTCTATGGTGTCCACAGGCAGGGGGATCTCACTGGGGCTTGTAGTACTCGAGTGCAGTGTATACAGAGAGGGGGAGGGGCCTCTGACCCGTGCATCAACAACAGTGTGCAAGCAGAGAGAAAGTGAAACTGATACCTGCCTCGGGTCAGAGGCCCCTCCCCTTCTCTGTATACACTGCACTCGAGTACTACAAGCCCCAGGGAGATCACGCTGCCCACACAGGCACCATAGAGCTGCCGATCTCCAGCTTCCACCTCCTACCACATCTCCCCACTGCACTCTAAACAGCCAGCCAGAGGTGCAGGGGGAGATGCCGGGTCTTGGGGAGGTGGTTGCTGCGATGCCGCCCCTGCATTTACTGCCAGTGCCTTGTCAGCACCCGATCCAGCGGCAGAACGGCTCCACACTGGCAGGCGGTGGGCGGGCCCCTCACACGGGCGGCGAGCGGGCCCCCCCGACTTGGCTAAACCACAGGGCCCAGTCGCAACCGCGACTGCTGCACCAATGAAAATTCCGCCACTGGCTGAAATATGCTGAAAACATATATTGACTAGAATGGTGAATGTCCTGTGAAAAAACAATAAGTCCAATGGATCAGCAGATGAAAGTCCAGAAAAATATTTAAAAGAAAGCTGTGCTTCCAGTGTAGGTTAAGTGATTCCAAAAAAACGTGAAGTCAGCCCGTCACCTAATAGTAAAATTAAAGGCTTACCAGAAAGCCTGCGACCGCCCTTCTCAGGGGGTCAAACAAGCTTATAAGATGAGGTTATCCTGCAGATCAGCTGACAGAATCCTCCTTCTCCCACGCCTTCAATGGCTCCAGACTGCAGCTTCCAGGAGTGCCACAGGTGTGTGTGTGATAATATTCATCCCCACTCTGAGATTTGGTTCACACTGGGGCGACTTGGGATCCGACTTGAGGTCGCCTCATGTCGTCCCAAGTCGCTCTGTAGAGAAAAACAATGTAAGTGAATGGGAGCGGTGTTAATACACACTTCTCAAGTCGCTCCGACTTCAGAAAAGGTTCCTGTACGACTTCAATCTGACTTCTAGGCGACTTGTACCCATTGATTTCAATGGAAGTCGCCTCCAAGTCTGATCACTGTCTTAACTGAAGCAACCTTTCAGCAAGATAACATACATTTCTCAGGCAAACCCCTCCCTCCCCCTTCCTCTCCCAGAGCTGATTGTTGTTTTATTGGCCACTGGAATATCTCCTGTCCTGGAGACGACTTCAAGTCGTGTTGTAAATCGCCCCAGATCGCCCTGTGGTTCATGCTCAAGTCGTGTCGGAGTCGCCTCTGAAAGTCGCGCTGGAAGTCGTGTCGCCCCAGTGTGAACCAACTCTGAGTGTGTAACGCATTATCACACACACACACCTGTGGCACCCCTGGAAGAAAGTCAATACTTTGTAGAGCCACCTTTTGTGGTTATCACAGCTCCAAGTCGCTTTGGATAAGTCTCTCTAAGCTAGCCACATCTTACCACTGGGATTTGTGCCAATTCCTCCTTGCAAAACTGCTCTAGCTCCTTCAAGATGGATGGTTTGTGCTTATGAACAGCAATCTTTAAGTCTGACCACAGATTTTCTATTGGATTGAGGTCTGTGCTTTGACTAGGCCATTCTAACAAATTTACATGTTTCCCCTTAAACCACTCAAGTGTTGCTTTAGCAGTGTGTTTGGGGTCATTGTCTTGCTGGAAGGTGAACCTCCATCCTAGCCTCAAATCACACACAGAGTGGTACAGGTTTTGCTCAAAAATATCCCTGTATTTAGCACCATCCATCTTTCCCTCAACTCTGAACAGTTTTCCAGTCCCAACTGCTGAAAAACATCCCCACAACATGATGCTGCCACCACCATGTTTAACTGTTGTGAGTCTCCCACATCCCTTTTCACAAACTCAAAACATGGCATTTTGATTTTTGCTGAAAGTAATGTCTTTCTTCTGGCCACTCTGCCATAAAGCCCAACTCTAAGGAGCGTACGCCTTACTGTTGTCCTATGTATAGAAACTCTAGTCTCCTCCAGAGTTACCTTAGGTCTCTGTGCTGCCTCTTTCTTAGGTGTTGCAGCCTCTGGGACCTTTCAAAAAGGTGTGTGTATATGTAATGACAGATCATGTGACACTAATGGCCCATACACACGATCCGAATATCGGACGAAAACGATCGTCCGATGATGGATCGTACGATTTTCGGATCGTGTGTACACTACTTTCGACAGCCGATCACGACCGTTCATCCGATTAAATTCGATCGGACAAGCGCAAAAATTTTTCTCGTCCGATGTCCGATCGTCCGATTTTCGTTTAGTCAGTACAGCCGTCGTCCGACAATACAATACAAATACATTACAACATGTGACATCACTTCCGATCGTTTTTTTCTATCGTACGATAATTTTCGTGAGTTTAAAAACCTATTTTATTTTACTCGCGATTATTAAGCGAAAAAAGTCGTACGATCCGTCGGCCGATATTCGGATCGTGTGTATGGGCCATAAGAGTGCACACAGGACTACATCCTTTTTACTAATTATGTGACTTTTAAGGGTAATTGGTTGCACCAGAGCTTTTTATGAACATCATAACATGCCAATTATAATTTTTTTATTTCTGAAAAATAGTTTTATGTATATATTTTTCTAATTTTACTTCACCAACTTAGACTATTGTGTTCTGATCCACCACATATAATTCAGATTCAAAATTCATTGAACTAAAGGCTGTAACAAAATAGGTAAAACGCCAAGGGGGCAAGTACTTTTGCAAGGAACTATATGTACATGTGATGTTTTGTCTGTTTTACCGATCTTGGCTTGTTCTTGACTATCCCTGCCTGCTTGTGACCCTGACCTTTGGCATGTTCTATGTTTATCCTTGTCTGCTAGTCGCCCTGACCTTTGGTATTTCCCCTTACTATCTCTTGTTATCCTGGTCTGCTGCTTCCTCTCTATCCTCCTGTAGCCTACTGTGAGTGTGATCTGGAAGACCGCAACCTGGAGCCAGTTGCAGCCCAGTCCATCCTCACCACTAGAGGCGCTGGTGAACACCTGCTGGCTCTTAGACTTTGCGCCCTGGGGAAACCTATGCTCTAGCTCCCTGTGGGATCCCTGTTGGTGCTCCAGTGGAACTGCCTACCTTAACCACCCAGAGTTCCATCCGCAGCAGTCAGCCATAGGGTCCACTATCTTAGCGGTGCACTCCTGGCCTCAATGGTGTTCATCTGTTACCTGTTTTTTTTTTTTTTTTTTACCGATAGTGAGGGTGAGGCACTAGACACAAACTTGCAGATGGTCAGTCTTCACATCTGGATGACTTGGGCTACGCAGCTCCACACCAAACCGAAGGGTCCCTGGAAAAACCAGGATCACCCAGACTAGAAAATCCAAATGTATTAGAACCAATGTTGATATCAAACCATATTGAGTTCAATGTTTTTTTGGGGGTTTTGTAAGCACAAAGATAAATGGCAGCCAATGCATTTAATGGGCTAAAGAACAAAAACCTACCCCAGTAGTCTTAAGCAGCTTCTATTTTACAAGTGGTTTGTTGCCCATAGCAACTAATCAATTTTTATAGTTATTTTTTCAAGCCTTAATGGTAAAAATTACAGTGGGAAGCTGCTTTGTTGCTATGGTCAACAATAGACTTTCACTGAACACACTTCATACAAAAGGTCCCCTGTTTTTATCATTTAAAAGGTTTTCTGTGGTCATATTATCGGGCCAATTTAGATGTAAATTGTACTTAGTGGAGTCCTGTATCCCAGCCAAAAAATTCAGAGCCAAATTTGCTGTTGTAATGTTGTACTTAATTTCACAGCAAAAATATACTTCTTGCTATAGAGCCTTATGTGACCTACAGCTTTCCATGCCCCCTTCTTTTTTTATGGCACTCGTCCAAAACTATTTAAAATGTTCTTGCTAAAATATATACAGCAAGGACAAGACCATGTCATCGTCTGATTACATGCTGGGTTTAAAAACATTCCTTGTTACCAATCTAAATGTTAAATTAAATTAACATAGCAAGATGTGCAACTGTATATATCAGACATGACCAGTGAAAGGCTTTCTGGCCTTGTGGTTGTATCCTTTGGAAAATGTGCTCATATTCCCAGCTTTTGATCGTTTGGTTGTGGCTTAGGACCTTGCAATTGTGGTTGGCTAGATGTGGTGATAAGATGTGAAAACATACGTGCAATAATATGTTTGTGTTTGAATTTTATGAAATATTTAGCAATAACCAACTTACGAAACTGTTTGCAATATGACTTTTGAGAATTGTCCAATAAAAGGAAGAGGGGGTTACCTTAAGGGCATCAAAGTAGACTTTACCCATATTGAGGTTTCCCTTATTAAGTAAGTCTAGTGTCTGACAATTTTTTATTAGGAACTAAACCAAACTTAAAAATACTTACTTAATAGACTTGAATATTAAAGCTCAAATGAACTTTCAGTTTAAAAAGATACTGTCCCCTTGCTCTTGTCTAGCAGAGTAAAAATGTTTCTAGAAGGTGCATCCCCTGATCCGATATATCTTACTATATCTGTGGTTCCTTGCAGTTCTTTGTTTCTCTGCAGTTGGCAACAATACCCATCACTTCATTTTCTTTTGTCACCCTAGAATTTGGCTGCGACGTCTGGGCACCATAAGTATTTTAGCATGTTACAGCTACAGGTCTCCCAGGGAATGGGTTGTTGAGCCACATTTAGCCCAGTTGCCCAACACAGACCTAAAATGCATTTGGGAGGTCCTCTCCTCACCACTAGGAGGGAAAACCCTTTCTCAAGTAGCCACCACCCGATTTTAATCAGGCCTGACAAAAAAGGACTTTGACAAAAAAGGTGCCACTATAACTGGCCATTGCAGTAAGCAGCATTGGAAGGCATACTGTAGGTATAAACAGGGCCAAGGATAAATCCAAGGGAAAAAAACAAGCTTATTTACTGACCAGCTCGCAGACAAATTAACCTAACAGTAGGCATTAACTACTTGCCGACCTGCCGCCGTTGTTTTACTGCGGCAGGTTGGCTCCTCTGCGCGAGAGCCCGTAGCTCTACGTCGGCTCTCTCGCAGACCACTAGGGCCGCGCTCCACCGAGAGGCGCGCGCTCGCCCCCGAGGCCCGTGCGCGTGCCCGGCGATCGCAATCACCGCAGGACACCCGCAATTGCTCGTTACAGAGCGGGGACCGGGAGCTGTGTGTGTGTGTGTGTGTAAAAACACAGCTCCCGCTCCTGTCGGGGGAAAATGCTGATCTTCCGTTCATACAATGTATGAACGGAATGATTTCCCCATGTCAGTCCACCCCCCCCCCCCCATACAGTTGGAACACACCCAGGAACATAATCCCTTCCCCGCTCCCTAGTGTTAACCCCTTCACTGCCAGTGGCATTTTTATAGTAATCCAATGCATTTTTATAGCACGGATCGCTATAAAAATGCCAATGGTCCCAAAAATGTGTCCGAAGTGTCCTCCATAATGTCGCAGTACCAAAAATAATCGCTGATCGCCGCCATTACTAGTAAAAAATAATAAAAAAATGCCATAAAAATACCCCCTATTTTGTAAACGCTATAAACGCTTATTGCGATTTTTTTTTAACGAAAAATATGTAGAATAATACATATAGACCTAAACTGAGGAAATTTTTTATTTTTTTTATATATTTTTGGGGGATATTTATTACAGCAAAAAGTAAAAAATACCACCAAAAGAAAGCTCTATTTGTAGGAAAAAAAGGACGCCAATTTTGTTTGCGAGCCACGTCGCACGACCGCGCAATTGTCAGTTAAAGCGACGCAGTGCCGAATCACAAAAAGTGATCTGGTCTTTGGGTAGCAATATGGTCTGGGGGTTAAGTGGTTAAAAACAGGAGTTTAGTCTGCATGCATTTGCAAATGCATGTGTAAGCCACAGAGCCTCGCCACACTGGTATCGGTGGCACGAACGCCAGGGATGTATTCTGGCCTAGGCCAACAAGGCCTAGGCCTAGGGCGGCACTTTGTGGGGGGCGGCCCTCTGTCCTCTTCCCACGGCATCCCTCTCTCCTCTTCCCACGGCGTCCCTCTGTCCTTCTCCCAGGGCGTCCCTCTGTCCTTCTCCCAGGGCGTCCCTCTGTACTTCTCCCAGGGCGTCCCTCTGTCCTTCTCCCAGGGCGTCCCTCTGTCCTTCTCCCAGGGCGTCCCTCTGTCCTTCTCCCAGGGCGTCCCTCTGTCCTTCTCCCAGGGCGTCCCTCTGTCCATTCCCAGGGCGTCCCTCTGTCCTCTTCCATGAATATGACAGGGATGTGGCTTTGACAGGAAGGGGTGGGTCATATTTAAATTAGAGGGTGCGCAAGTTTAGTCAGGCCTAGGGCAGCACAAAACCTAAATACACCTCTGACTAACGCTAACTTTAAAGTGTCTCCACAATGGAAGCACATGCATTCTAATTGCTAGGTGAGGGCAGGTGGACTGATGGGTAGCCCACCCCTTCTTAAAGGTACATAAGCACACTGAGCACCCAGCAGGTAGCTCAATGGCTGCAACCAAGAGCATGGTTTCACTACCTCACTCCTACATGTTGCCACCACCCTTGCTAAACTGCAGCACCCACATGTAAGGAATCTGCCAGAAAAGGCAGAGTTTAAACCGTACTTTCTGTAAGGAGACAAGAAGGAAAACGGGTTACCCCTTCCTACATGTATATGACTTGGAGAAGGAGCTGGGTACAAGCAATGCTACCTTCCCCAATCATCTCTCCCACATGTAAATGTATTTCATATGCTCTAAGGGGGTGTGATGGATTAATGTTAGATTTTGCAAAACTTCTGGGGAGGGGGAAGGAGAACCTGTTCATTTTTTTATTTTATTTTTTTATTTTAATTTTTTATTTATCATCAGAAAAGGAAACCAGTCCGCACGGACCATCAACAAACAGTCATAATAAAAAGCATACAGACATTCTATGTAGAGCACATAACAACGACGAGTACAGGTATTAACAGAATTATGGACATTCTATGACATGTATATCCCCAAAGACAATCTTTCACTGTCCATCTGTCATTCATCTATCGGTCTCGAGCGAGCCGGTTCCCCACTCCATTTTCCGTATTCTGCAGTAGAATAGAGTAGTAGTAGATAAAGATATAGGATAGAGCAAAGAAAGAGGGGGAAGCGGAGATGGGCGGAGGGGATGTGGGGGGGGGGGAGTTGCACGAGCATGGCGAGTTCAAATTCAAAAGCGCCCCTAAGGGCGTATATTAAGTTTGGTTTCTAACTAAGTCTCATTCTGTTAAGTTACTTCACCGGAATGCGACCCGACTACGGTGGAGGCGGCGGGCTGCAGTCCGTCTCCCTGAGTCTCTGGCCCATATTTTTTTTTTTAGAAGTCTTAGTCATGAGCAGGGGAAGTCTAATCCTGGGTATACTGGGCTTAATCATACAGGAGCTTTAGCGCCAGCAAGCTTTCATAGAACCACCCTCAAGCAGGGAAGGGCCATCACGTGAAGCCTCAGGGAACTTAAAATGGTCAGCAGGGCATTTCCTTAGTCATGCTGTAACCCTTATTCTTCTGAACGGCCTCTCCTTAAAAGGCCACCTGAAATGTGTGGACATGTGTGAGCACCTTTAAAGGGGTTGTAAAGGTAAAACATTTCCTAAATAGCTTCCTTTACCTTAGTGCAGTCCTCCTTCACTTACCTCCTCCTTCGATTTTGCTTTTAAATGTCTTTATTTCTTCTGAGAAATCCTATCTTCCTGTTCTTCTGTCTGTAACTCCACACAGTAATGCAAGGCTTTCGCCCTGGTGTGGAGTGTTGTGCTCGTCCTCTCCCTTGAGGGGGCGAGCAGGAGAGTCAGGACACTCTCTGTTGCAGAAAGAGAAAGGAGCTGTGTGTTAGTGGGCGTCCTGACTCTCTTGCTCGCCCCCTCCCCCCTCAAGGGAGGGGGCAAGCACGACACTCCACACCAGGGAGAAAGCCTTGCATTACTGTGTGGAGTTACAGACAGAACAACAGGAAGTGTGGATTTCTGAGAAGAAATAAGGAGATTTAAAAGCAAAATCGAAGGATGGAAGTGAAGGAGGACTGCACGAAGGTAAAGGAAGCTATTTTTGGCAATTTTCTTTTTACCTTTACAACCCCTTTAAGAATGTAGACTGTTTATTTTAGGCATTAATTTTGCTTCACCAAAACCAATGCAATAACAGGTTAAATTATGATTTTAGCAAGCGTTTAGAAGTCAATATTTACTTTGGTCTACTATATCTAGTGAGTCAGAATTGGATGACGGATATGTTTTCCATCCTGGGAGGATATTCCTGTTTTCATATTGTCTGGATACCCCTTGAAACATAGAAGGTGTTCATATTTTTAACGTCTTTTCGCAGAATAAAGGCCACAGGCCTTTGGATGGCATGTAGTGCAAATAAATCCACGGTGAAGGTATTGTTGTTGCTCTAGGGCAGGGGTGGGGAACCTTTTTTCTGCCAAGGGCCATTTGGATTTTTGTAACATCATTCGGGGGCCGTACAAAATGATCAACTTAAAAATTAGCCTGTTATATTTGGTCAAAAAATGCATGCATGACATACACACACTGACTTACACACACTGACTTACACACACTGACTTACACACACTGACTTACACACACTGACTTACACACACTGACTTACACACACTGACTTACACACACTGACTTACACACACTGACTTACACACACACACTGACTTACACACACTGACTTACACACACTGACTTACACACACTGACTTACACACACTGACTTACACACACTGACTTACACACACTGGGCCAGATTCACGAACACTTGCGCTGGAGTATTTGGATATGCGCCGCGTAACTGTGATGATGCGCCGTCGTTTCTATGTGCCCGTACCCACCAAACTAGATGCGCCCAATAACGGGTCATTTGCGACCGGCGGAACGTTCCGACGCCAGAGTATCGTCAGCGCTTATTTTCGCTGGGCGCATCAGTCGCGCCCATTGATTTCCCCTGCAAATATGCAAATGAGGGATTTTTCCCAATTCACAAACGGATTAGCACCATACGCTGGCTACATGCGCCGCGCGTATCTCGTCCGTCCGGCGCAAAGTTATTTCTACAAAAGGCTGCTTTATCTTTACTCCAGATGGCCACAGGTCATCAGGAGAGCAGCTACAGCAGCGTTACCGACGATAAGAGCTAGCTGAGCACCCCCACTTGCAGGACAACACCTCTGTCCATGCTTGTCTGTCAAATTTTACAGCCATGGAGGAAGACATCATAGGTCTCCATAGCCGAGATGATGGCTGACAGCTCCTGGCCATTAAAGTTCAGCTTTCTCCTGTGTGTTTGCGGGGAACGGGAGCAGCCATCTCAGAACAAAAGTAACATCACTGCGGGGAGGGGGAGCAGGATATACTTTAGTGCCGGAATGGCGCTTCTACGGGCGCATTTAAACGCCCAACGGAAGGCATTGCACTGACGTTTCCCGTGCAGTGGTGCCGACGGAAGTTGTGAGCATGCGCACAAAGGGGGCGAGTGGAGCCTCACTCACTGCGCATGCTCCGTGGTTGATGCGCTGAACGTAAGCCTCTGCGCTGGGCTCCGCCCATCATTTACATATGATCACACCCACTTCCACTTGCGTCGGGTTACGCCAGCGCATTATCGTTACTCTGGCGCAAGTTTACGCGCAACTGCTATGTGAATTACAGGACTTGCGCTGAAAGGGTCTTCAGAGTAACGTAAATGAGAAGCGTTACTCCAGAGGAAAGATACTCTCATCTACCTGAATCTGGCCCACTGACTTACACACACTGACTTACACACACTGACTTACACACACACACACACACACTGACTTACACACACACACTGACTTACACACACACACTGACTTACACACACACACTGACTTACACACACACACTGACTTACACACACACACTGACTTACACACAGACAGGCACACACTGACAGGCACACACTGACAGGCACACACTGACGCACACACACACACTGACTGACACACACACACACTGACTGACACACACACACACACACACACACACACTGACTGACTGACTGACACACACACACACGTACTCTAAGTCAGTGTGTGTATGTATGTCAGTTACACATTCCCTGAAATAAGCATGTGAGGAAGCTCTTAGGGACGCACAACACTTTCAGGGTTGTTTCTGAATTCTGACATCTGAAAAAAGCTTAATGTTGTCAGCTAAGTCCCGAATGGTGCATTAACAATTAAAAGGCTTACCTCAGGACTCGAAAATGCAGTTGGCGACAGCCTTGGTTTAAGAAGTTACAGAATTACACTATTGTGTGCTCTATTCTCTTTTACAACCGGGAACATTTGAGGAGATCCAGTGAACCAGTCGGGGATATCGAGTGCAGTGCTGGGATAAGGAGAGAGGAGTGATTATACCAGGTGTCAACGCTTGTCAAACTCAGCTTTGTGGTGAGTACAAACCCGAAAGGGTGTGCGATGCACTGTGGAAACTATTTGGATTGAAGAGCATCCTATAATTCTGAATGAATTATTGTGGACACTTGGATTTATTTCATTTATCTTATACCTTTATCCTATACTTCTTATGAACTACAATATAAGAAAAGATTGGTCACACTGAATGGAGTGATAATTAGCGCTGCTATACTGAACCACAGGACTGGAACAGACTTGTTAATTTACTATTTTTGTTTTACGACAGCCTTGGTTTGCCTTTTGCAGGGCTCCGACACAGCGGTGTGGAGACTGCAGGCGATTGTGGCTGGGAAGCTTTGGACTTGGAGGTTCAATGCTGTGGAGGGCTGTGTGCAGAGCGCGAGGAGCCGCTTCAAGCTGATGAGCTGCCGCCGGCGCCATCTTGTGGATTCGACTGCTCCGAGGGGGGGAAGAAGTGTGGCAGGCATCTTGTTGTTGTTAGAAGCTCAAGCCGCATGCCATGTCCGCGGGTTCCCAGTCGCACTGTGCACTGCAGGCAGTCTGCTGAGCGGCACTGCGCCGCTATCCCCGGGATGTTGGAGGAGCTGAACAATCGGGCCTCCATCTATCAGCGCAGTACCCATGCACCTGATTTGTAATTCCCGCCTTCTGGAGCTCTGCAGCGCCTATGATGGACGTCACACGTCCCGCGGACATGGCATTGGACCAGTGGGATGTCCATCACAGGCGTTGCGCTGGCTCCAGAAGGCAGGACCTGCTGCTATGGCACTCGGCAGCATTCGGCAGCGCTCGGAATCAGATCAGTCCCGCTCGCCGTTCGCTCGGGGCTAATAATGACCTGCGGCCATGAGACTCGGGGCTTTTCGGGGGCACATTTGGGGCTTCAGCCCACCTAGCCACCCCCCTACCGACGCCCCTGGGCAAGGGGGGGGCCGGATGGAATGATTTTGCGGGCTGCATGCGGCCCGCAGGCCGTAGGTTCCCCACCCCTGCTCTAGGGGTTTCTGTACATGTGTATTCCAAGACATGATCCTGAAGATCATTAGATGCACTCATTAATATCAACTTAACCTGAGTGGACAGTGTGTAGTCATATTTTGTCTTTTGTAAATTACTATTGTTCCTTTCAAGTACAGTGCAAGCATGTTTTTAATATAATGTCAATATGTTAGTATATTAGGACAACATGTGCATTAGCAATGTTGCCACACTTCCTTTTACAGGAAACCAACAGGCCCCTTCCAAATTAACCTTATTTAAAAAGTATAACACTCACAAATGCACCATATTATTTAATATGCAGCTTTAATGCATAAATTGATTTACCATTTTAGCATACATTTAGCAGATGTATGTTCATTCTGCAGTGTGTTCAGCTACGCTAGATACATTTAATTGGACCTGCTAGCAGTTTTGATAATTTACACCAGTGTGGTCTCCAGACTGCGGGCCTGTATCTGGCCCTTGGGGCATTATACCATTCACAACTGACACTAATGATGGGGCGCTATTCCTCCCACTGATACCAGTGGTGGGCCGCTATTCCTCCCAAGTCAACGCTATACGCTTATCAATTTTTTTTTTTTTACCAAAGACATGTGGCTGAATAGATTTTGGCCTAAATGTGTGACTAAAATTGAGTTTATATATATTTTTTCTACATTTTTGGTCTTTTTCCGTTTATATCGCAAAAAGTTAAAATCACAGAGGCAATCAAATACCATCAAAAGAAAGCTCTATTTATGGGGGAAAAAAGGACGCACATTTTGTTCGGGTACAACATTGCATGACTGCACAATTACCAGTTAAAGCAACGCAGTGCCAAATTGTAAAAAGTCCTCTGGTCTTTAGGCAGCCTAATGGTCCGGGGCTTAAGTGGTTAAGGATATGATTCTGCAGTTTTAAAAAAAGAGTAGGACCTGATATTGCTGACCTCTTACTAAGAATACTAGTTTCCTGGCTGTCTCTGGCTATTTTACAAAGTTACTGACCTAGAATAAGCATATTCTAAATAGAGTTTTGAGAAGCATGTCAGCGAGCTTCCACAGTCTTACCCTGCTGGTATTTGCCTGCCAGCAAGCCGGGAACATTATCAGCAGCTACCTGTGCACTGTGAGTGAACAGACAAGCTGGACTTCAATATGCTGCCAACCCCCACCAGCAGGGGGAGTCCCGACAGTGCTCGATGGACTATGAGGCTAGTTGCAGTGAAAAATTGAAGTTTAAGTCCGTGGGACCACCATTAGTCAATAGAATACAGCTCCCAGAGGAAGTCAATACAGGGGTAAAGAGAGCAGCAGTATATTCCTGGGCTGTTCATTGAATCTTCAGTCTTTCTGCTGCGGAAGGCTGGAGTGAGCACATACCCAAATTCAGATATGCTTGTAGCTAAAGCCTCAGACATACAACTGTGAGACCACAGGGAGAGAGAGGATTGGAGTGTGCAGGGACTTGGACTATTTCAATGCCACAGGAAGTGTCATGCTGCACCCATGCTAAAGCGGTAGGGCTGGAAGAAAATAGGTCCAGAACCACACTGAACTGAGATAGAAGACAACCCTACAATGTAGTGGTACTTCCATGCTGGGTCTAATGAGAGGGCCTTGCGACTAGGACCTATTTCCTCTCTCCCTGTGCAGAATGACAGGTCTTGTTTCCGCCCCCCTCATGTAGCTTTCTACAAGCAGCCTGTAATGGGTGGGCAATGAAACAAGAAAAGCCGCTCCCGGTGAGTGAGTCTCTGGTTAATCCCCCCACACACACACTAGTCAGGTGCTAGCCTAGCTTGTATGTAACATAAGAAAATGATTCTGGACGGCTGCACTTCCAAAAATCCTTTTAGTGAAGCTTCATATGACAAGTGGTTGAGAGATGGAGCAGGGGACAAAATGGTAGACGAGTTTCGCGCAAATGTTAGTGCTTAGTCATTACCGGGTCAACCACTTGTCCTATGAAGCATTAATAAAAGGATTTTTGGAAGTGTAGCTGACCAGATTCATCTTCTTATGTAATGGGTACGCCTTCTTGGCTCTGCTCTCTGCACAGACTTTGTAAAATACAGTGATGATATCACTGCTACTTTTTCAGGGTAAGAACTGGGTTTGCAAAGGCATTTGAAGCACACAAAGTGCATTTATATCCTGTGGCGCAGTATAAAGTAAATCAAGCGTTTTTCTCTGCCCAGGACACGTTTGTTCAATATACTTTTGTTTACCCAACATCCTACGGATCAATATGCATCTATATTTAAACTTTTCATAGAACAAAATCTATTCATGTAACTGTTCCAGCATCCAGCGGCAGCTCATTGGCCATGCCCAGTGCAGCTTGTTCCAGCCTGCGTACTGCCGCCTCAGGCCTGGAATACACATCAACTTGCTTGGAGTCTGCCAAGCCAGTAGGAAAATCAATGAGATTAGTTTTACTTTCAAGAACTTTCTGGGACAGTAAAGTTATACAACTGTGTCTGCATTGCGTAATTTTGCGGTGTTTGCCACCTCCTGGCAGATGTAACAAGTCTGTTGTGCAGCTACTATGCTATGATGTTATAAAACAACAGATTACAACTTACATAAGGTAAAAAAAAAAAATGCCCCCAGGCAAAACTGAAAATTAACCAATGATATGCCTATAATAGACACAGTCCAACCTGCCCTGGGACATTTGTTTTCATATTCAGGCATACCTCTATTTCCCCAGGCCTTTTTCTTTTTTTTTTACCACTCCAGAGAATTCTGCCGAGAGACTTACCATATGTACCCGAGTATAAGCCGAGGCACCTCATTTTACCACAGAAAACTGGGAAAACATCTTGACTCGAGTATAAGCCTAGAGTGGGAAAATGCAGCTACTGAATAAACAATGCCCATCTGCAGTCACACTGTGCCCATCTGCAGTCACACTGTGCCCATTTGCAGTCTCTCACTGTGCCCATTTGCAGTCTCTCACTGTGCCTATTTGCAGTCTCTCACTGTGCCCATATGCAGTCTCTCACTGTGCCCATATGCAGCCATAGCTTTCATTAGTAAAACAGCGTGTGTCTGTCGCTGTGTAAACCATATGCAGCCGTACCTTTCATTAGAAAAACAGCGTGTGTCTTCCGCTGTATAATCCAGTCTGTTTGGCCGTCCATTGTAAGAAAGCCCTGCCTCCTCCTCGTCTGTCCGTGATAGAGGAACACTGATACGATGCTGGGAAACTGTATCAGTGTTCCGCCTTTCACAGATGAGGAGGCGGCGGGGCTGTCTTACAATGGATGGCATAACAGACTGGGTTTCACAGCGGCAGACACACCCTGTTTTACTAATGAAAGGTACGGCTGCCTTTGGATTACACAGCGGGAGACACGCTGTTTTACTACTGATTTGAGTATAAGCCTAGGGCAGTGATGGCGAACCTTGACACCCCAGATGTTTTGGAACTACATTTCCAATGATGCTCTTCTACACTGAAAAGTGCATGAGCATCATGGGAAATGTAGTTCCAAAACATCTGGGGTGCCAAGGTTCGACATCACTGGCCTAGGGGGTAGTTTTTCAGCCTAAAAAATGGGCTGAAAATCTCAGCTTATAGTATATACGGTATTCAACTTAATGTTTATTTACTGCCTCGATCTCTGTTTTGCATCATAGTGGTATTTCTGCAAAAATGTATTCAATTTCTTCTACTACAAAATATTCAAAGTTTAAAATTAAAAACCTGAACACGCATCCTTTTCCACTATATCATTTTTACAAAATAATTGTCTTCTATTCTATTTTTGCCCTACCCTTTTTTCCCGGGCATTTTAATGTCCAAATCCACCCTGCTGCTAGGAATCTGGTGTTCTGTGAAGTCTATATTGATATTAAATTCATTTAATTGCTCAAAATATGTGGATATTTAAATTGAATCTGAATTAAGTGATAATTTGCACACTAACTGTTTAAGGAAGGTGTGATCTAAGAGTTGCTTTGGTAATATTTGTGTAATCAAATATGTGTAGCGCCTGGTTACTTAAAAAGTACCGGTGCTAGTTAAATTTAGAGAGGGATCAGAGTATTAACTGACTCTGATCCAATTATGTTCAAAACTGGTCTCTGTCTTAGCTTGGCTGTGCTGTGGGCTGTCTGTTACTGGGGTGTAGTTCCTACCCCAGGTCAATGGGTGACAGCAGTGGAGTTGAGGTTTGGGTGCTCGTCCCCAGCAGCCTATCAGGAGGGTTGAGCCTCACTGTGCATGCTGGGGGAGGGTATTTATGGGGCAGAAGCCACAAGTCTGGGTTCTTCTTCAGAGTGCGGAACCCACCTTTAGGGTGACTGCGCATCACGGCGCCCCGGCATAATGGCCTTCCATGCTGGGGTGCGCGTGCCATGTAGTGCTCCTGGTTCCGGGACCACATTAGTCCGGAACATATAAGCTGTATTTGACTCTGTTCCCAAACCTAAAAAACCCAAGCGAGATAGCTGTTAGGTGGGGAGTCCATCTGAGGAGAACCAATGTGAGGCTGGCGATCCAATAGAGTCTCGACAAACCACCGGGGATCAAGGTAGCCGGACACTGAGAGACTGGTCATCTGTCAGTCGGTACCTGAAAACATGCTAATAAAATGTTGACCCTTCCGTTTTCATTACATACCTTATTTTAGACCCAATGACATCATCACTGATTCTCTGTGCTTCTCTATACAATACAGGCAGACCATGACTGGTGGGAGGGGCCAGCAGGGTACAGTACATCACAACACCCTAACTCATCATTACTCCTCTCAGTTATACAAATATAAAATGCCTTGATGGGAGTATATCAGTCTGAAAAAGCGGGCATTCCTGGTCAGGCTACATTTTCAGACCGCCCTAGTTAACCCACACATGTGTTAATGAAACTTTATAAATGAAAGGACAGAAATCCAATGAATGAAAGTGGTGGATTGGGGACAGTCAGCTTGGACAGAAAAGTGCAGGATTTCCTCTAACCAAGAAATCAGGTATGCTGTATCTGTGCATTAGAAGCTGCAGCAAAACAATGTAAGAAGCTCACAGTGTTCAGTAAAATCAGAGTAAGACATTTCAGTACAAGAGTGGAATCTGTACAACTGTACTGTTCAACATTAAACTCCTGTGTTTCGTGTAACGTCACCCCTTGCTGTTTTATTTTTCCACTCCACTGCCACATTTGGCACTTTTTAGGGGGGAGCGGATACCTGATAAAACCAGGTACCCGCTCCCACGTTCCGGGTAAGATGGCCGCACAATGATCGATGGGGATCTATGACGTCTGCAGCAATCCCCCCCCCCCCACACTGATTTCTGGGAAACACACAGGTCCCAGAAGACAGCCAGACCATTCAAAAAGCGCAGTGCGACTTGCACACACACAGTAGGAAACAGGCTGTAGCATCAAGGCTTGCCTGCACCCAAAGCCGATTGACGAATCGGCTAGAGGTGCCGACATTGCGGGTTCCCTGGACAGGTTAGTGTCCTTGTATTAAAAGTCAGCAGCTACAGTATTTGTTACTGCTGACTTGTACATTTATTTTATAGGCTGGGAAATCGGTTTTAACATTATCCATCTGTAATATTATATTTTGGTGTACATACCCCAAAAAAGTGGAAATAAAGGTAGGACCTTTTTATGGTGTGCAGCCGGCATAGTGCTCTAGTACTCTGCCTGGAGTAAATCAAATCTCAAGAATTCGTGTAGCACTACCCCTGAAGGAGCTGCTGGTTTAGATTTGGGCCTGCCGTTACCATACTGTTTCTTGCACTCGTCTCAGGGTTCTCCTGGAAGAGGTGGTTAAAGAAAGAAATGTCTGCGCCAATCACCCAGTCTCTCTTTCTCCCTCCTTCAGAGTTTTTTTTTTATCAAAGCAAACTTCAGAAAAGAGGGATGGAGGTTTAGGGGAGATTCAGGCATCTTACTTGCGAATCACGGATATTCTCCTAGGTCCAGAGGAACTACTGTCTCCATGCTGGACTCAGCTGCCACCGGATAGGCCCACTCTCACTGGTCTAGCAGCCGGTGCGAAGCTCAATCAAAGATAATCTCTGCCACAGGCTTGGTGAAAGTAGAATTGGTTCAACAGTCTCTGCCACAGACTTATGTAACCACGCACTGGGTTACCTTCTGAAGAAAGGAGCACAGCTCACAGTGCCAGGATCTCTCAGCCGTTTCATCAGCACTATGAGGTAGATTTTGATCCGGATGCATCCTCCAACTGATTTCTCAATTGCTCGGTCTCTTCCAGCAGGCAAGGCGACACAGGATCATCCCTGAATCAGTAGGACCCAGCAGCTCCTGGGCCTACATCTCCGTAACGGAGGGAAAAAAAACCACCGCTCCAGACGACACTCTTCAGTGGTGAGTAAAGTTCAAAAACTCAGATGGGTGCAGGCAATGCGTGGCACAATATAAGGAAAGAGAAATGGACGGCCGCACTCCAATGGATGAAAAAACTTAAAAATAGTGCCCGTTTATTCCAGTCAAAAAATTTAACTAAAACAGCAAACAGTGGGGTAACAAAACTGACGCGTTTCACATCGACAACCGATGCTTAGTCATATCTCGGTTGTCGATGTGAAAAGCGTTTTTTCATCCATTGGAGTGCGGCTGTCCATTTCTCTTTCCTTATATCTCAGTAACGGAGCCTCGGGCCAACGTGGCCCCGAGGCCGGAACCGCCAACACATCCCTGAGGCCAGGAGGACCCTCAGGTCCGGATCAGGCAAAACCACCCGACAAAATGGTAACTGCCCCTTAAGGGCTGGCTGAGCTGGCTAGATCCTCTCACTCCCTCATAGGGGAGTCCCTCTGCCCCGTTAGGCTTCAAAGCAGAGCAGGTAGGGCAGGCTGTGTGGGAGGACCCCCTCACACCCGTCATTGCCACCCAGGGCATGGAGAAAGATGGCAGATTGCCTCTGGGGGAGGTCTGCCTACTCCCAAACTCCTGCAGTCCGGCTCCTCTCTCGAGTACATGCACAAAATACACTTTAAAAACTTTACTTTAAAAATACACTTTTATTTATGTTGCACCCTCCTAGTTTAGAGAAGACTGCTAGGTAAATTTAGTGTGGCTCCCTTGTAAGCAGTCAAGCAGGGCTTGACAAGCGAGCCCCCCCCCCCCCCTGAACCATACCAGGTCACATGCCCTCAACATGAGGAAGTGCTTTTTGGAGGGGGGCTCTGCGAGAAGGGGCTGGTAAATGGACCATTTACTTGCCCCTTTCTTGTCTTAATGTTTATAACTGAGGCATAGTAAACTGTGTTTAACCACTTCGGGTCCGCGCTATTGACAGAATACGTCAGCAGCGCGGACCTGAGGCGCCGGGGTCACGTCTTTGGACGTGATTTACTTGTAATTCCCCGCGCGCGCCACAGGGTGGCACGCGGCGGGGAAAAACAGTCCAGACGCATCACCGAGGATTCGATGCGTGTACCCGGCGGCCGCGATGTCCGTCAGGTACACGCGATCGTCGGTGACAGAGCAGGGACGTGGAGCTCTGTGTGTAAACACAGAGCTCCACGTCCTGTCAGGGAGAGGTGACAGATGCTGTTTCTCTTGTACATAGGGAGACAGCATCGATCACCTCCCCCAGTCACCCCCCTCCCCCCACACAGTTGGAACACACCCAGGCAATACATTTAACCCCTTCCTCACCCCCTAGTGTTAACCCCTTCAATGCCAGTCACATTTATTCAGTAATTAGTGCATATTTATAGCACTGGTCGCTGTATAAATGTGAATGGCGCCAAAAATGTGTCAAGTGTCCGATGTGTCCGCCGCAATATCGCAGTCAAAATAAAAATCGCCGCTATTACTAGTAAAAAAAAAATATTAAAAAAAAAATCATAATTCTGTCCCCTATTTTGTAGGTGCTATAACTTTTGCGCAAAGCAGTCACTTATTGTGATATTTTTTTTTTTTTTACAAAAATACGTAGAAGAATACGTATCGGCCTTAACTGAGAAAAAACATTTTTTTTTTTTTTTTTTTTTTTTTTAAATTGGGATATTTATTATAGCAATAAGTAAAAAATATATATATTTTTTTAAATTGTCGCTCTTTTTTTGTTTATATCGCAAAAAATAAAAACTGCACGGGCGATCAAATACCACCAAAAGAAAGCTCTATTTGTGGGAAAAAAAAGGACGCCAATTTTGTTTGGGTGCCACGTCGCACGACCGCGCAATTGTCAGTTAAAGCGACGCAGTGCCGCAAGCTGAAATTTCGCCTGGGCACGAAGGGGGTTTATGTGCCCAGTAAGCAAGTGGTTACTATGCTTCAGTTTGGGAATGAAGGTGAAGCTCTGTACAGAACTTTTTCTGTTCACTCATTCTGTGCAGCTGAGGCTGCAGAGAAGGATATTGAGGGCTGTGTTCTCAATCTCCTTTCTCTGTCTCAAAGGTAAAACAAACAAGGCTTGTTTAGACCCCTTGTATTTCACCAAAGCCCCCCAATGGGGATCCTAAAAAAATAATAAAAACATAAGAAACTGATATCAATAAAAAAATACCAGGGTTGCAAAGGTCACACTTGCGACCGGGTCCTATCATTTGGCCACTGCAGGGGGTCAGGGTGGCCCTTTATGGTTTATTGTACCGGGACCCTGAAGGATTTAGTTATGCCTCTGGTTTAGAGTCAAAAGAACATGCCCCAAAGCTGCGTTTGAAGAGGAACCTGTCAGTGTAGTTTAAGCGCAAATGTTTGGTCGCAGGACAGGTGAGCGGGCAATTGCCCATCTTTAAAGACGTGGTAGTCAGGCAACATTGCCTCACCAATGCCCACATTTGTAGGAACACTTGCATCCTGCTGAACAGTCACTACAATCCACTTTGCCCATCGGGATACTGCTAGCATCCTACATCTCATTTTTGCCTACCAGGATACTTTCAAGTACCCCTTTGTTCATCCTGCTCAACAGGACACCAAGTGCACCAACGCCAGGCTAGCCGAAGATCCTGGATATCTCCATTGTGAGGACCCTTTCCATTACTCCTTCCCTAACACTGACCCGCCTCTCAGACAGTCAGGTGCACCGGGTCTGGTTACCGGTCACCTGATTGGCTGAAGCGACAGGCAAACAGAGATGACATCAAGGAGGACCCGAAGGGAGCATGGAGGAGGGCGGCGCTGACCCTAGAAAGGTAAGTGACGGGGGGACGGGGGACTGGCTGCATTTGATGGGGAAAACTGGCTGTATTTGAGGGAGCAAACTGGCGGCATTTGAGGGGGCAAACTAGCTGTATTAGAGGGGGCAAACTGGCATCATTTGAGGGGGCAAACTGGCATCATTTGAGGGGGCAAAGTGGCATCATTTGAGGGGGCAAGCTGGCGGTATTTGATGGGGCAAACTGGCGGTATTTGATGGGGCAAATATTGTATAATATAGCGCTACTAAAACTAATAATTACACCACAAAATTAATTACCAAATGTAAAAAGCTGCAGTAGAGTGACTGGTGCACCAACCAAGAAAAAAATAGTAGTAAAATATAAATGCGCTAAATTACAACTAATATTGTGAAACGTACAGTGTATGAGCACCGTGATAGTGCTGACAAAAAACAATCATAAGAAGCTGATATAGCCAATATAAATAAAATTATTGAGAAAGTGTCCAATTAATTAACACTCAGTGAGTGCCACTGACACAACAACTTCACCAGTGTATAACCGTATCCAAAAATAAAATATATATATGTATCACATAAACGTATATATGCTGAAAAAAGTCCTGTAACAGATGATCACATCCACAATCCCAAACGCCACAGGATCCGTAGATGGACAAATCGATTCCAGCAACTATAGATGGTAGCGTCCATAGAACATGTTCATCTTAAAATCTGGCTCATATAGACGTACTGACGTACCTCAATGGGATCCATGGTGCATGTAAAAAAAAAAAACATACCATAGCACAATACTGTTTGGCAAAAGTTTTAGCAAAGAGGCACACGTGTAGATTACACTCACGGATCCCTGTTCCAAACAAACGCTGCTCAGTATTGCTGAGTACGTATACGAAACCTCCGCTGGTCTCAGTACGTATGGCTCCTCCCTCTACGCGTTGCGTCACTGTCACGTGACTTACTCATTTGATGGGGCAAACTGGCGGTATTTGATGGGGCAAACTGGCGGCATTTGAAGGGGCAAACTGGAAGCATTTGATTGGGCAAACTGGAAGCATTTGATGGGACAAACTGGCTGCATTTGACGGGGCAAACTGGCATCTTTGTCAACCAGAGTTCGATGGAGCCTTTAGAGGTGGTTATGGATTCCTTGAGCAGTGACAGATCCTGGTGTAGCTCTACAGAGTCAACAACATGGGACCAGAGGAGCCTCTGCTCTCAACTCCTAAATAGGTAACCACTGACACCAATGACCTTTTTCGCTATCTGTAAGGGGTCATTCCTCCTATTGACCCCCAATGCGAGGGCCATTCTTTCTACTGGACTCCTTTTGTAACCCTATTGTGAAGTGAAATGCTTCTGCTCTACTTTTCTTTTCTAGAGAAGGGCCCTGCAGCACTGACCACCAACTTAAGAGGGCACCGCTCCCTTAGATCATACTAATATACAGTGACAGTGTTAAAGCTGTCCTTTAAAACGGTTTACATATTATTTTTCAGATCATGGGTATATAAGCCATCTGAAGCTACTTGTTTTGGTTATATGACATAGCTGAATATGTTATCAGCCAAAAGCAAGTAGCCGAAGGACACAACAGCATTAAAATGTACAACAGCCGTTAATCATCAAGCAATTTAATTAGAAAATGTTTTCAGGATCTAAACGTTCTGTCTTATTTAGAAATTTTGCTTATTAGTTACAATTGTTTCCATTTTGACTCAGTAAGGCTCACATACCAGTACAGTCCCGGGAATGCTTTTGTATAGCTCCTTTAAAGTGGATGTAAAGCCTGTTATGCTCCTCACTACACGTGACTGATGTGTATTCGGGCACACTATTAACTCCTCTCATACCAATGCATTCCATTAGGTGCAGAATCCTTTTGAACTTTTATTGATATAAGACAGAGTAAAGCTGAAACAAACAAGTAAATACAATTAGTAAATAATCACACAATTAGAGCCTCCCTATCTATCCAGCTAGAGAAACAAAAGACACATACCGGAGATGGATCGGGAAGGCTGGCGTAGATAGAACCCAGCAGACATGTGCTGGTGTATCGTCATACTCTTCTCCCCATCGCAGGATGCTACGGAAGTGCTGTGGCAGGCAACTGCGCATGCGCGATGCGTTCCAAACGCATCTGCGATGCGTTCCAATGGATTTACGACAGTGCACACCAGCGAAACCTCGTTCGGCATCCAGGCTCTTTCCTTAACATCCCCGTGGATTGGAGGATGTTAAAAAAAAGAGCCAGGAGGTCGTCCGAGCGAAGTGAGGACGTGAGGCCGACTGGCCACTTTCCCCTAAGTCCACGTCGCCCTGAATGACGGCTTCGCTGGTGTGTACTGTCGTAAATCCATTGGAACGCATCACAATTGCGTTTGGAACGCATCGTGCAGTTGGCCGCTACGGCACTTCCGGAGCATTGTGTGATAGGGAGCCGAATATGACGCGTCACTTGCTTCCGAGAGGAAATGGAAAAGAAGGCCTGGAGATGATGCAAGGCATGATGGGAAGGAAATACAGTGGCTTGCATGGGCCAAACTAATAAACTAATCTAACTGACTGTATTAAGATAGAACTAGTGCAGTTAAACAGAATGTCCACTAGATGGCAACATTGGTTTAATTAAAACAAAGCAAATGTTAATGAAGACTACGAGCCTTTTATAATGAAGGCATGACAAACCCGATTCATTAAATTTGAGCTGGGCACTAGGGATGAGCTTCGCGTTCGATACAAAATCGGTCGTTTGCGCCAAATTCAAGTGACGCAAAACGGCCCATAATTCACCACGGCATTGCGCGCTGATGATTGGCCAAGCATGCTGTATGTCCCGCATGCTTGGCAAATCACAGCGCGCAAAAAACGAAGAGCCATAATTGGCCAAAGCCTTGGTGGCTTTGGCCAATTATGGCTCAGGGCTTTAGCACACGCCCCACACTATATAAGGCCGCCTGCTGGGTGGCCTCGTGTAGTGTGTTTTGGCTTGTTAATGAGAGCAGTCAGAGAGATAGAGAGATTGTCTTTTTATATAGCTAGATAGAGCAGGCAGGCAGGCTAGTCAGTTTAGCTTAATTTACAGTGTGTAGAGAATATATATACACATCCCTAGGAGTTGTACATATATTTATACACTGTATAGCTTAGATAGATCAGTTCTTCCTAATTTACTGGCAGGCAGGTGATTGTGCTATTTAAAGACGTTATCACAGATATAGACACCCAGCAGGTACAATATTTAAAGGAATTTTATTTGATTTTTTTTAATTTAAGCATCATTAAAATCACTGGTCCTGAAACAGTGATTTTAATAATGTTTAAATAAAAAAAAAAGAAAAATTCCTTTAAATATTGTACCTGCTGGGTGTCTATAGTTTGCCTGTGAAAACGTCTTTGAGAACCCTAGTCTTGCCCGAGGGAACATGTATCAATGGAAAAAAAGTTTTAAAAACGGGTGTCTATAGCTTGCCTGTGAAAACGTCTTTGAGAACCCGGGTCTTGCCCGAGGGAACATGTTTTAATGGAAAAAAGTTTTAAAAACGGTCACTTATTCAGGAGTCCTGCTCCTGAAAAAACAACCGTTTTTTAAACTTTTTTCCATTGATACATGTTCCCTGGGGCAAGACCCGGGTTCTGAAAGACGTTTTCCAACAATAACTTGAATATTGGTGTTTGAGCATTTTTGAATTCGAACGTTCGAGTCCCATAGACTTCAATGGGGTTCTAAATGTTTGCGCGAACGGTCGGTCTGTTCGACGGTTCTGGTGCGAACCGAACGCGGGGGTGTTCGGCTCATCCCTACTGGGCACATATATATGCAGTATTTTGTTATCTGTCTTTAAAGAGCTAAGTCTCGTAGCTCTCTCCTGACCTGTTTCTCTGTTATCAGCCAGATAACTCCATTCAAATTGTCTCACACATCACATTCTGTGTTAAACAGGAAGAGAAAAATTCCTAACACAATTTGAACTTTCTAAACGGTATATAAATGCGAAGACAGCAGATATGGATGAAAAACATATGTAGAGAGATTTGGTTCATCTCTGTGTATCATCTGAGGCTGTTCACTTCACTGGGTGTATGGGGGGTTCACATCCACTTTAGGTGAATTTTCAGGAATCCCACATTTTGAGCTGTTATAATAACATTTACCCTAAAGACCTTTCATGTGATTTTTAAAACTTTTACTTGCTTCCCATTTTTTTTAAAGTTTTTTTTATGTACAAATATGCACATAAGGAATGTTACAATATCCAAATGAATCCTTATGTTTACAACATATTACAGCAGTAATCTACATATTACATTGTTCATGTTACAAGATATTGTGATATTGGGGGTTGTTTAGCTCAGTGGTTAAAGCAATTTTAGTGAGCCCATGCCAGTTCAAACTGTGGTTGAGATGTTGTCAGCCTACGTTTATTAAACAAGTTCAACAGTAAACAGTTGCCCACATAAGGGGATTTTCAACATCAAAGACAAGTAAGACCTCTCTATCTTAGACCTTAAACTTTGGCCTTTGGCTTTTGGTCCCCCAGACCACCTTACACAATACCCCTGTATTTCCAGTTACAGCTCTCTCTCAGCTCCCCTGACAGGCAATCATAAGCATTGCCAACCAAAAAAGATGGTGAAATACTTGGAAGTAGGATTCGCATGAGTAACAGAGTGACCTAAAGATGTTCCAAGAGAACCAGCTGGGCTGTCGGGTGGACAAACAGAGGGACCCTGGAGGGGATCGTGTGACCTGATGGATCAGTTTTGGGCGCCCCGGCGCAACCTCCATCCGCCCTGTTGTCCCCAGCCGGCTCTTTCACCGTGCTTCAATCATCCTGACACCATAACAACCATGGTTCCGGGATGATTGAAGCGCTAACACCAGGTGTTTGGAGTATTTTTATCTGCTGATTGTTAATTTTTCTGGAATACACATATTTATATTGTGGTGTAGGATCTGGGCCTGTTCTCCCTTCATCTTTCTTTCTTTTCTTCCTTATCTCTCCTTCCCTCCCTATTTCTTTCTTTCTTTCTTTCTCTTTCCATCCCTCGTTCATCTCAGACTTTACCACAACCCCCTTTGAGCCACGCCCCATTTAAGCCATGCCCAATATTTAGTTTAAGCCACGCCCGTTTTTTCCACTATGGGGCGCTGCATTTTCCTTTCTTTGCTACACCACGCTTAAAAACAATTCCCCCACCCCTAATTATAATAGGACTCCTCCTACAGACAAAAAAGTGTCCCTAGAATTTAATATACTGCACTGTCAATATTCTACTTTCTATGCTGTAAACAGCACTCTGTCTCCATAGATTGCTCACTATGCTGTAAACTGCATTGTATCTTTATATTGCTCCCTATCCTGTATAAGGCACTGTCTTTGTACATTGCTCTCTATGTTGTAGACCAGCCTTTTTTCTACCAGGCAGCCTTGAGGTTTCTTGATGAGTGCCTTAGCAAAATGCCTAAAAATGATATACAAATCAGCAGGTGGATCAAGCCTCCTGTATAGTTACACAAAACCACAGGTTTTCATTGTGCACCATTTCAACCTTCTGGCTTCCGGTGTTCAAACAACCAATTGTAGCCAAGGTTAGCTATTATGCGTATAAGTTAGCAGCAGGAATGATCTTAACTACAGGGAACAGAATGCTGAGCGAACAGAACAGACTGTTGGAAGGGGATCTCTGGACACCTAGATCAGCCTCTCTGGATGCCGTTTTGACTATGCCAGCAGGAGGTCTGTGACGATTTGTGGCCTACACAGCGGGGACCGGATAGCTACACCCAGAGGGATCTCTGCGGACAGCATCGCTTCTTCAGTGCAGTGGACCAGAGGGTGTTCCAGCTCATCCAGAGGTGCCTGTATTCAGGATCCAGCAAGTTGAAACGTGAGGTGCCGGCCGCCATTATCCAGAGCAAAGAGAGAGAGTTCCGGCTGGAGTCTTCTCATCATCCACGCCGTCATCCAATCCATCTGAGATCCGGAGTGGTGATCGGGCATAGCCCATGTTATAGTTAAGGACACTGCTGTTTGACATCACCCACACAGTCTAGCTGGTGGTACTTGTAGTCTGTTATAACGAACACAGCAAGCAGATGCCTATTCAGTCCTTCAAAACCATCTTCCATTCATGGAAACCCTTACTCTGCAACTGCAAACAAATCCCCAGGAGACAGTCCGTATTCTTCTCTGCTATAGACCACCTCGGCCAAAATCACAACTTCTACCATCACTGACAGAGTTTATCTCCACTTATACCCTTAACAGCAAACACCTTTTGCTGCTCGGGGATTTCAAACTCTGGTCCAACTCCTCACAGGTTCCTGTTGCCGATGCCTGTATTGACCACCTGGAAGGATTAGGGCTACAGCAACTAGTATGTGGGCCCACACATGCTTCAGGTCACACACTTAACCTAATTTTCAGACAAGATCTGAAAATAAGCATTTTGGAAAATGAACCGTTGCCATGGACAGATCACCATGCAATTAAATTCATAATTTCCAAAATTCCCCCATTGATAAATACACCTAAGCCGGTGACAACACACTGGACTAGATCTCAGAAGAAGCTCCATTCGGAACTATACAAATCTACCTTAGGAAATAAAATAAAAACAATCCAACCACTTCAAACAGCCTCAGAAACACTGGATGCCATAAATTGAGCCCTATTACAGTCAGCCGACTTAGTAGCGCTGAAACGCAAAGCCCGCATCCGTAAAAACAAGTCCGGCTGGTTCAACAACCAGCTGTCGTTACTGAAGCAAGAGCGCAGAAGGGCGGAAGCCGCCTGGAAAACAAGCGCTTCAGAGGAGAACCTGATCATCTACAAGGCAATAACAAGAAAATACCACAAAGAAATCTTCAAAGCAAAGAAAAATCACTTTTCCAATGCCATCACCAACGCCCTAAACCGCCCCCGCAAACTCTTCAAGCTGGTCACTCAGACCATGAATCCAGGCTGTCTTGAAGCCCCCAATTCAGATACCCAAGAATTTTGCAATGAATTATCGGAATTATCGGGGAAAGCATTCGGCAAAACAATACCCCCCTCAACCCCCCCCCCCCTTCAATCATTCACACAACACCCATAGAAATTTTCTACAATCAACAAAGTTCACTCTGGAACCCATCTCCATCGATGGCACTAAAAATATCATCGGTACTTTGCGAAACAGCACAGCCCCTACTGATATCATCCCCACTAAACTGCTGAAGGAATGTGCAGACATCCTGGCACCACCTATCACGCAGCTTATAAACCAGTCATTTAAGGAAGGCATAGTCCCCTCCCAGCTGAAAGAGGGCACAATCCAGCCCATCTTGAAGAAACCTACCCTTGACCCCAAGGACCCAACTCACCGCCATCCCATAACAGGCCTAAACGTTCTCTCCAAGGTAATGGAGAAAGTAGTGGTACAACAGCTGCAACAGCATCTACTTGATCCATTTCAATCGGGTTTCCGTCCCGGACACGGGATGGAAACAGCATTGCTCAAAATATGGTACGACGCTCTTGAGGCCACAGACAAAGGAGAATCTTGTCTCCTGGTTCTGTTGGACCCAAGCGCAGCCTTCGACATGGTAGACCACAAACTGTTACTGACTCGGCTGGCTGAGGTAGCCAGAGTCGCAGAAGGTGATCTACCATGGTTCTCCTCCTTTCTGGAAAACCGATCACGAACAGTGAAATTTGGAGTTTTCACTTCTGAAAAACGCACGGTATCATGTGGAGTCCCTCAAGGATCCCCCCATGTCACCGGTGCTCTTTAACATCTATCTTCGCCCTCTCTTTGAAATCATCAGCAGCCAAAAACTACTCTATCACTCATATGCAGACGACATGCAACTATATTTTTGCATCTGCAACAAAAAGGATCATCATCTCAGTTTAGAGAAATGTCTCACTTTGATAGAAAACTGGATGACAAAGAGTTATCTCAAACTCAACAGTTCCAAAACAGAACTTCTTCTGTTTCACGCCAGTCGTAAGAATCAACTGGCAACAACCTGGACACCTCTGCCCATTCTGGGCCAAATCATCACCCCAGCTCCAAAAGTCATTTTCGACACCTACATGACAATGGACGCACAAATAGGGTCAGTAGTCAGTGGATCTCACCATCTGCTGCGCCTACTGCGCAGACTTATTCCTTTTATTCCTAAAGAAGACATAGCAGTCGTGGTGGGAACAATTGTGAATTCCAGACTAGACTATGCAAACGCCCTTTACCTCGGACTCCCAAAGTACCAAATCTCTCGTCTGCAAGTCGTTCAAAATACGGCCGCCAGACTTGTGACTGGGAAAAAAACGTGGGAATCAATCTCACCTTCGTTGAGAACCCTTCACTGGTCGCCAGTAAAGGACAGAATTGTTTTTAAAGCACTCTGTCTGACGCATAAATGCATCCATGGGAAGGCTCCGCAATATCTATGTGAAAAGATAAAAGCCCACAACACCAATCGCGTTCTGCGATCCACGGACCAAAATCTGCTTTAGATATCCAAAGCCAAATTCAAGTCCAAAGGAGAAAGAAGGTTTGCATCCCAAGGTCCCAGACTATGGAACACTTTACCAACCAGCATTCGGTTGGAGGAAAACCACCTGACCTTCAGAAGACAGATCAAAACTCTGCTCTTTTGATGTCAAGAGAGACGGGAGCAACGAGCGCCCAGAGGCGATTTAGTTCGCATGTGCCGCGCTTTATATAAGTTTTTCATTTATTCATTCACTCATTCATTCTATGCTCAGTGCACATTACTGATTTCAGTAGTAACATCAGAAGACAGCTTTAAGTTCATAAAAGGAGAAAGTTATAGTACTACCGGGATAAATCACAGCTAACTTTGCTACAACGTGCCATTTTGGATTACTTCATTTACAACATAAAGAGATTAACTGAAGATTTCTGGATTTCAAGGAACCTTTCCTTACTTTTATTTTATAATCCTCTCTCCTCATCTGCTCTATTGCATTAAACTGCTAAAGGGAGCCATCCTATTGAATATAATATTGTTTATACTGTTTCCATTTTGTGCAGGATTTGATGGCTTGTGGGTTGAGGAGACAGAAGGGAGCCACCTGACACATGGGATCTAGTGCCAGGTGTTTACTCTCCTGTTAACCTATTTACCTAGGTTTCTGTATTGAGGTAATACTTGTGTACATTCATCATTAAGGGAACTTTTCATTAAATATTGTGTTTACCTAATAAGTTTGAGATAAAGAGCGGTGTATTCAGGAGTGTTTTCATTAAGGACCAAGTTGATAAATATGTATTGTGTGTTTTGATATTACACTAAACATATTTGAACTGCTTCTTTAATATTGTGTGAGTCTCTATTTACTATCACTGCTCGTGACATGGCGGAACCCAGGGTTTCGGAGGTAAGGGTGGATTTGCAGAGTCGAGGTAATCAGTGGGGTACAGAGTCTATTAGCAGCCCTTACAGGGGTAATGCTACATTTGCCCGTCCCACCGAGATACCCCATCTGGGACACCCGAGCTAGTCAGGTAATATGTCCATGGTAAAAGAAAACATGGACCCGGTCACCACCACTGACTGGGGCCGAGAACATGGGAGTTAAACACAGTTCTGAAACTGCGAGGAGTTCGGTGGTTCGACAAGTTGATGAAAAAAGCTGTCCCAGAGCAAATAGTCTTATCTTTTAGATTTAAAACATGAGTATGAGGACAATTGCACATATTCTCTCTTGGAGTGGAAGCAGAGCATTCCAGTTGAGTTTCAGAAGATTGTTGTGAGTCTGGCGGAAGGCCTTGATGGTCAAGTAATCCCATGACAGTTGACAGGTGACCTGGATGAAGACCCCCCCCAGTCGCAACAAGGAAGTCCGGTTGCAGACGGCTCCGTTATTAACAGGCCAATGGCTGAAATGCCCCCTGCTTCATTCTACACAGACATGAGTCGATTGGTTGAGAGCCTGATAGAGTCATGCAATCTCTGCCAATCAAGGGTAGCGGAGGTTGTAATTTTTTTCGGCCCGTGTCCTCATCCTAGAGGGTGACGAAGAGTTTGACAGTTGGATGGATCAAGTCATGCAGGCGATGGAGGATTGGAATGAGGATTAGCTATGACTGAGCACTAGCAAATAGTGCGAGATGTGTCAGCTGCAGTAATCCCTTATTCTGCTGTGACTTGACCATGGGTGGAGCCTAGCATCGTTGACGTCACCACGTTCACTAGCTTGCCAGCTGATCGGTATGAACTGTAGCTGGAAGCAACTGCACACTTTTTTCTATCTGTCTTGAGGACTTGTATATGTGCAGGGTAGAAGACTGTTTTTTTAAGCTTATGTCAGTTTGCAATACAACTGAATAAACACAATTTTTTTAAAAACCCTCTGCACTATGAAGTTCTTCCTTCCATTTTAAATTCATGACTCACTTGATTCATCTGAGCGCAAAGAGTTTGAGCCACGTTCTGGAGTACAAGGTGGGAATTTTCCTGTCCATGTTCCTGAGTGTTCCTGAGTGTCCTTGAGAAGACAACAGTGGAGCAACCTCCGTGACACAGCTGTGGATATCAACGCTGAGTGCCTGACTGACCCTTTAAAGAGTCCATCTTTGTGGTAAGCGGCCATCCATTACTTGTTTGATAAGAGTAGATGTTACTTACCAGCTGATCCGCCTACAACACTTACATACCATTAAGAGTGCTAGTGTGTTAATGGTTTCTGGATAAGACTTTTGTGCACATACCCTTTGAATTTACACATGGGACTCTAAGCACAGTGTCATAAAAGTTATTTTGCTTTTTTAATATTTTTATATATGTTACATAGTTGCGCACTTTTTTCCTTTGTTTATATATGTTGTTTGGAGCCCCGTATTGGGCTTCTTTATATTGAGGTGCAGCACTTTCACATTTATTCACTTTTTTGTTTATTCAATTATTTCTAAATATTCTGCTTAGGGGGTAAAGCGCGGATTTCCTCTGCCCTTAGGGAAACAGCAGAACCACAATGTGTCACCAATCACACCTGTGCACCACCACCTGTATAGTTGTATGCTTACCAGAGGTAAGCTGTAATGGGCCAAAAGTATTGGACTTGTTCCCAGTAGATAGCGTTCTCCAACAGCAGGGAAAGCGAGCGATCAGATGGAACAAACTCAATAGGCACAAAGGCCGCAAAGAGTTTAAAAGAGCAACAAACATCCGTATAGGACAATGGAGAGCATGCGGTCTCCCGTTAAAAGCGATGACGTCCCATTTTTGTCTATCAGCAAAAGTATGCAGTCATTGGACACGCTCCTTGTCACTCCCCCTTAAAAGAGACTTGTACAAAAAAAACAAGGATTGGTTAAACCCAGAAGTGCTTTTTTTACCACTACTATTCCTTTATATTGGCTTTTGGAATTTACAAATGCAGCAGTTTATAAATCGGATGAAAGGTTTAGTGCTGGAAAACACTTTGTGATAGATAAAAAGTGCATTTTATATACATCTATATAGTTTAGACCAAAATAAGGGACAAATGAGGAGAAAATAGGTACATTGCTCCAAATCAGGGACAGTCCCTCAATCAGGGATTGAGCCATGCACAATACTGTATATGGTAACGTTCTAAAAGCTGCCTATTCCCAAAAATCTCTGTACTAAAGTTCTTCTGACCACAGACAATATAGGACTAGGCTAGCCCCATCCACAGTACCAACCCATTAGAGGAGTTTCCCTAAAAGGTACTAACCCTTGCTTATACTACCCCCCAGGGATGGACTGAGACCAAAATTTGGCCCTGGACTTTATCCAGACCGGCCCACTTTATGTTTGCAAACAAGAACAAAAACAGTATATATACTATACGCAATTGTGCAAAAAAACATAAGTAGCATAACATAAAGGAGTCCTCACTCACCTCTTTTATTATTTCACTTATTCTCCTCTGTATTTTCCTCATTCTTCTCACATCACTGCATGAAGTGGAGGGCGAGCTGCGCAGCCTTTACTTTGACAGGCTGTCACTGAAACCGGCCCACTGAGCCATCGGCACACCGGGAAACTCCCTGTAGTCCCTACCTGTAGTCCCTATGGCCAGTCCATGCCTGCTACCCCCCATCCATATGTCATAGATTCCACAATTCTGGAAGGTAAACTGGTAAAGGGGTCCTCAGTACACATACTAGTTCATCATAATGCAATACCAGATTATACCAAAGGGTACAGTCCCCAGCCATTTCTCTCAACTACATTTATAAACTAACAGAACTTATTAATTGACGTCAATGGAGGTCTGGAGCATTGTGGGGCAAGATAACCTATCCTGCGGTCATTAAGTCAAAATAATTTCATTAATAGGAAATAATCGAATGGCTACTCTTTTTTTTGAGCCCGTATGGTACTGAGGGATCTAAGTCCTAAGTATTCTAACTCTGACAGTATTAGCCCCAGGGGTACACGCATCACTGCCTGAGAATCTGAGCAGTACAGTGTAATGGGCTTTAGAATTGCAGATCATTTTATAGTTGACAAAGATCTAAGTCCATGTGTTTCAGTGCTAATAATTTGACAAATTGTAAATAACTGCCAACGCTTTTATTACATGACATTTTAAATATGGAAGCGTTTTTGTTGCTAGTATCACATGTCACTGTGATAGGAATTACCACTGTACTAATACAAGCTTATTTGCCCAAAGACAAGGTTATTGTTAGAGATTTTAGTAACATTTACTATACATATAAAATATTTTGAACACTCCTACAGTATACTATATACTATACTTTCAACTGCTTAGTAGTGTTCTCAGGGCCGCCATCAGGAATTTTGGGGCCCCTTACACAGCTTCAGGCATGGGCCCCCTGGAGCAGAGAACCGGGGGGGGGGGGTGCTGCCGCATTAAATTGAGAAGCGGGGGGGCCCTTTACAAAAAGAAGAAAGAAAGAAAAATATATATAAAAAAGGGGGGTAGCCATCCGGGGCCCTGGGGACCTCTGTGCTCTTTATAAAATAAAAAGAAAAAAGAGAGAAAATATATATATATATTTTTTTTAAATATAACATTTATATAAAAAAATAAAAAAACAAGGGGGTTGCCTTCCAGGGCCCTGGGGACCTCTGGGCCCTTTAATAAAAAAAAATATATATATAAAAAAATAAACAATTATAAAAAAAGGGGGTTTGACAAAGGGGGTTTGGGCCCTTTAATAATAATAATAATAATAATAATATATATATATATATATATATATATATATATATATATATATATATATTATATAAATAAAAGAAATAAAAAATTATAAAAAAAAAAAAGTTATTTTAGAAAAAAAGGGGGGTTGTCATCTGGGGCCCTGGAGATCTCCAGGTCCCTGTGGACCTCCGGACCTCTAAAAAAATAAAAGAAAAAAAATTGGCCCTTTAATAAAAAATAAAAGAAAAATATATATTTTTTTTAGGCTGGTTCCCATCCGGGCCCCTGGGGACCCCCGGGCCCCTTACAGGTGTAATGCCTGTACCCCCCTGATGGCGGCCCTGAGTGTTCTGTACTATAGTCTATACTGCCCAGTGGTGCTGTGTGCTGTACTATATTCCATACTATTGTAGCAAGGTCCCAGTCCTCTAATGAGACCCTCCAGAGCCAAGAGCTGTTGACATCCTTCCATATAGAGTGGGTTGTAAGGCATAGTGGGTATATTAATGGGTGCCAAACACTTCTTGAATGAAAAGAGATTTTATTTATCTTGAACAGAAGTTTGGGGAAGAGGGTTTAGGGCCAGGACACCCTTAAGGTAGTTGCAATGTTAATTGGCGGACTCCTGAACTTCTATAGGTAGACATCCATGCAGGGAAAGGCATCTAGAAAGACACCACATCTGCATGTGTAGGAATGCTGTCTCCTATGGCAACAGTCTTAGAACAGTTCCTAACTAGGGGTGAGCTTCGTGTTCGAGTCAAACTCATGTTCGTCTGTTCGTAGATTTACGAATGTTATGGGCCGTTCCCGCCAAATTCGAGTGGCGTGTCACGGCCCATAATTCACTGCAGCATCGCAGTGCATTGCTGGCTGATGATTGGCCAAGCATGCACTATGACCCGCATGCTTTGGCCAATCACAGCTCGCAAAAACCGGAGAGGCATAATTGGCCAAAGCAAGGGTGGCTTTGGCCAATTATGTCTCAGGGTGTTTAGTACATGCCCCACACTATATAAGGCCACCTCTGTGGCGGCTTTGTGTAGTGTGTTGCGGTGGTTAAAGACAGATAGAGAGAGTGTCATTTATTTTAAGTTAGAGCAGGCAGGCGAGTCAGTTACAGTGTGTACAGGATATATATGCATCCCAGGTGTTGTACATATATTTTTACACTGTATTGAGTTTAGATAGATCCGTTCCTGTATGCTCTTTCTAATTTACTGACAGGCAGGCAGGTGATTGTGCTAGCTGTAGTATTCTCGCTTGGTGTACTGTGTCCTCTGCACAGCGTGCACCTAAAGCTAGGTGAATACATTTGCTGGTGTTCTCATATTAATACCACAGGCAGTGACTGATCAGCAAGTATTCTCAATTTGTGTACTGTGTCCTCTGCACAGTGTGCACCTAAAGCTACGTGAATTAATTTGCTGGTGTTCTCATATTAATACCACAGGCAGTGACTGATCAGCAAGTATTCTCAATTTGTGTACTGTGTCCTCTGCACAGTGTGCACCTAAAGCTATGTGAATACATTTGCTGGTGTTTTCATATTAATACCACAGGCAGTGACTGATCAGCAAGTATTTTCACTTGGTGTACTGTTGTATTCCTTTTGGAGGTCAGACGTGGATATCTCAATATCTTTGGGGACCAAGGAGTTAAAGTGGGGGAGAATGTAGCCAAGGTCAGCTATTATGCTTATAGACATTTTCTGTGTTGTTAATGTGGGATTGGTCCCTCTAGTGTTTGTTGGACCCTATGGCCTGGATTCACGTAGAGCGGCGTATATTTATGCCAGCGTAGCTCATCGTCTTTACCTTATGGCGGCATAACGTAGAGAAGCAAGCATGCTTTTCACAAAGAATATGCGCTCCATGTTGCGCCGGGGTAGCGTATAGTTGTCGGCGCAAGCCAACGTAAGTCAAAGTAGGTGAAAATGGGCTGGAAGTAGGCGCGATATATTTAAATGAAGCTTGACCCCATGCAAATGATGGCCACAGCTTCAAAAAACGAACTGCGCATGCGTCGTCTCTTGGACGCATCGCAGTTATGCCGAAATAGCTGCCTAAGATACGTCGAACACTGCCTACGACGTGAGCGTAACCTACGCACAGCCCTATTCACGTAGTACTGTCGTTCCCTGGCCCATACCTTTGCATTACCTGACTCCTGCTATATGAGGGGTAACTTTACGCCGGACGTAAGCCTTACGCAAATCGCGTACATGAAGCGGCCGGGCGCTTCTATGTTTGTGAATCAGCGTATCTTACTCATTTGCATATTTAAAATGGGAACGCCGAATGCTTACAGCGTAACTATGCACCCACAATATGGCGGCGTAGGCAAGTTACGTTGGGCGGCTGAAGCCTTGCTTTTCGACATATCTAGCTTTGTGAATCGGCGCAGAGATGCGACGGTGCACATTTGTACTTACTACGGCGTATCTTTTGGTACGCCAACGTAAATCCTTTCTTCTTGTGTGAGGATATAGAGCAAAGCATCAGGAAACAGAATGCTGAGCAAACAGAACAGACTGCTGGGAGAGGATATAAAAGGGGCTGGCGCGGTCTAGATCAGGCACTCTGGATACCATTTTGACTCTGCCAGCAGGAGGTCTGTGTGACAGGGTGTTTGCTGATGATTTGTGGCCTACACAGTGAGGAGCCGGATAGCTACACCCAGAGGGATCTCTGCAGACAGCATTGCTTCATCAGTGCACTGGACCAGAGGGGTGTTCCAGGTAATCCAGGGGCGCCTGTATTTAGGTTCTGGTGAGCTGCAGCATGGAGCGGCGACCGCCTTTATCCAGAGAAAATACAGAGAGAGAGTTCCGGCTGGAGTCTTCTCATCATCCACACCGTCATCCAATTCATCTGAGATCCAGAGTGGTGATCGGGCATAGCCCATGTTACATACACTGCTGTTTGACATCACCCACACAGTCTAGCTGGTGGTACTTGTAGTCCCACAAAAGTTACATCCTTCGTTATAACGGACACAGCAAGATGCCTATGCTCAGTGTACATTACAGATTTTAGTAGTCACATCAGATGACACCTTTAGGTTCATAAAAGGAGGAAATTGTACTACTACCAGGATAAATCACAGTTTTGCTAACTTTGCTACAACTTGCCATTTTGAATTACTTCACTAACAACATAAAGAGACATCCTATTGAATATAATATTGTTTATACTGTTTGCATATTTTGCAATATTTGCTGGCATGTGGGTTGAGGAGACAGAAGGGAGGCACCTGACACATGGGATGTAGTACCAGGTGTTTAGTCTCCTGTTAACCTGTTTACATAGGTTTCTGTATTGAGGTAATACATGTGTACATTCACCATTAACTACTTAAGGATCGATAATTTTTTCTCACACCCTAGAGCCGTGGTCTCCAAACTGCAGCTCTGGGGCCAGATGCGGCCCTTTGCTTGCTTTTATCCAACCCTTGGGGGCACGATTTCTTCCACTGATACCAACAATGGGGCATTGTTTCTCCTACTGACACCAACAATGGGGCCTAATGACACAAAAAAAAGGGGCCCAATGACATCAACGATGGGTCACAATTCTTCCCAATGAAACCAACGATGGGGCACAATTCCTTACAATGACACCAACAATGGGACCTAATCACGGGCACAATTACTCCCACTGATGTCAGGACCTTTTCGTCTCCCAATGACCATTGTCCGGCCCTCGTAAACTCTGAAGGACAGTAAACTGGCCCTTTGCTTAGAAAGTTTGAAGAACCCTGCCCTAGAGCATAGGTGTCAAATACAAGGCCCACGGGCCGAATCTGGCCCTCCGGGCCATTTCATGTGCCCCCTGCACCTCCAGCCCTCCTCCAGACCCTTACTTTTTGCTTTTAAGACATGCATCCAGCTTCTATCCAGCAGCAGCACAAGGAAAGGGGGGTACACTGTGACGTAAGGGAGAGTGGGGGGCTCAACTTCTGATGGTGGGGTGGCTCTTGACATCTAATGTAAGGGGAGGGGATGCGCTGGACATCTAATCTTACAGATACAACCGGCCCTTTTGAGGGCAATCATAATGCTGATGCGGCCCACCCGTTTGACACCCCTGCCCTAGAGAATAAAATGGCTGTTGTTGTAATACTTTTTGTCACACTGTATTTACGCAGCAGTCTTGAAAAGTGCACCTTTTTTGGAAAAAAATACTTTTTTTAATTAAAAATAAGACAACAGTAAAGTTAGCCCAATTCTTTTTCATACTGTGAAAGATAATGTTATGCCAACTGATAATTGAAACCCAACATGTCACGCTTCAAAGTTATGCTCGCTCGTGGAATAGCGCAAACTTTTACACTTAAAAATCTCCATAGGCAACGTTTAAAAAAAGTCTACAGGTTGCATGTTTTGAGTTACAGAGTAGGTCTAGTGCTAGAATTATAACGATCGCGGCGATACCTTACATGTGTGATTTGAACACCATTTTCATATGCGGGCTCTGCTTACATAAAAATAATTTTTTTCTTATTTATTTTACTTTTATTTTCCTTATTTTGACACTGTTTTTTTTTTTCTTTTTAAAACAATCCCTTATGATAGAACAAAAAGCATGACAGGTCCTCATAAATATGATATCTGGGGGTCAAAAAGACCTCAGATCTCATGTTTAGACTAAAATGCAATAAAAAAATAATGATGTAATTTTGACGTCGCTCCCAACCTGCAGTTATATGGAGACGGGTGGGGGGGTCATCTACCCCTCGCTTGTCTCCATACACAGGCAGGGAGAGAATCTGATTGCCCCTGCTGCTGCCGATGTCTCCGGTAAGCGGCGGAGGGCAACACAGAGAGCGGCGGGAGGGGGGCCATCTCCCGCTGCCGCCCATCTTGCACCATATCCGTCACAGAGACCACTTTTATCTTGTAGCGGACCAGAACAATGGTATTCCTCTTCAAACAGCCAATGTATTCCTGCGGTGGGCGGTCCGTAAGTGGTTAAGGGACCTTTCCATTAAAATATTGTGTTTACCCAATAAGTTTTAGATGAAGAGAAACACAAAGCGGCACCTTCTAAGCGTAGCAGTTAAGTATTTTAATTAAGACATATAAGGATGTATAAAAAGCCTACTCACAAACAAGGTGTAAAATCAGGCATAGGTAAATATATGCTGTCATCCGCGGGGATCCGGGTAGTGGTGGTCATCAGCTGCGCTGGGTCACAGGCTTCCTCCCGCGCCCGGAAGTGACGTCAGTTAAGCAGAACACCAGGATACCAGCTCCCTTCTCTTTGGTTCCGAGAGCGCCCGGTTCCCCGCCGACGCTGCCGCCTTTGCGGCAAGGAAGACCCTGTGACCCAGCGCAGCTGATGACCACCACTACCCGGATCCCCACGGATGACAGCATATATTTACCTATGCCTGATTTTACACCTTGTTTATGAGTAGGCTTTTTATACTTCCTTATATGTCTTAATTAAAATACTTAACTGCTACGCTTAGAAGGCGCCTCTTTGTGTTTCTTTTCGTTGTACTACAGATTACTTCATCTGTCAGCTGGCTGCCATCAAGCGATGCCATATTTACCACAGTGTTTATGGACTATTGGTATGGACTATAGCATATCCATTTAAACACCTATTTGAACTCTGGTCATATCTCCCTTCCTCATTCTCCCCTTCCCCCCACCTCCCTGCCAGGATTTAATTATTCTATACAGGTTTTCATTGGGAGTGCGCTTAGTTGTTTTTTGTCGTTTTAGATGAAGGGCAGTGTATTCAGGAGTGTTTCCATTAAGGACCAAGTTGATATATATGTATCGTGTGTTTTGATATTACAGTAAACATATCTGAATTGCTTCTTTATTATCGTGTGAGTCTCTATTTACTATCTCACAGATGGTGACATGAAGGAACACATGGTGTCAGAGGTAAGGGAGGATTTGTAGAGTCGAGGTAATCAGTGGGGTACAGAGTCTATTAGCAGCCCTTATGGGGGTACCGCTACACAATGATGTCATTGGTTGATGAGGAGGATATCAGGCACATGTACAGCATCCTTGTTTGCCCATCCTCTGCTTTGCTGTATATGCTTTAAAAACAAACAAAAAAAAAACACCTCTAACATTGGGTGTCCCATGTGTGTGGATGTTGCTGCATTAGATAAAACTATTCGTTTTTTTCCTTACATTTTTAGACTGGGGTGCCTCAGATTGTGCTTCACTTTAAATGGTGCATTGACTGGAAAAAAGGTTTAGAAACACTGTTGTAGACTACACTGTCTCTGTACTCTAATCCAGAGGTCTCCAACCTGTGGTCCACGGCCCAGCGCCGGGCCGTAGCGCCTTTGCTGCTGGGCCGCGGAGGAGATAAGTAATGTCAGCGGTGCAGCGACGGGGGAGAGAGAGGACATCTCTGTTCCGCCCTTACTTACAGAACCGCGAAGGCTGCTCTACACGGAGGTGCAGCCATGACCCAGAAGAGAGAGAATGACGTTATCTCTTACTGCCCACCCTCTCTCATCTCTTTCTTGCATAGGTTTCACCTGCAGCTATTTTAGTGCGCTGGTGGTAGGCATAGTGGCAAGTGACATCCTCATCTTGTGGCAGGCAAAGTGGCAAGTGACATCCTCATCTGGTGGCAGACATAGTGGCAAGTGACATCCTCATCTGGTGGCAGACATAGTGCCATGGGCGCCATATGAGGGGGTGCTGTTGAGTGGCTGGGCAGCAAGGCACTTACCAGGGTCTGAGGATCTCTTCTTCCCTCCTCCCGAGCATAGGCAGGATCTCCTTTTCAACACTTTTGCTAATGGACATCCCTACTGCGTTCAGCCGCAGCTCTCCCCTGTTCTCCCATTCCATCTGGTCGGATTGGCAGCGCACAAAGGAGGAGGAGGAACATCAGTTTCTCCCTCTCCTCTGTGAAATCTGAGGCATTAAGTGATGAAGATTTCATCACTTCCAGTATTGGTTCTGCATTTACCTGGCCTTGGAGGGCAGAGGAGGGATTAGGGGTCTAATAAAGATTTCTCTATGAAAAGGATATGTCACTACCCAAGGTATCGCAAGGGATGATAAATATCACTAGTTTTGTTATCTGTTTTTTTGTTAGAGTTATCTGAAAGATGGGTTTCAAATGTTTTGACAGGGGCGCAGTTTCAGTGCTTGCCACAGGCGCTATTTTCACTAGATACGTCTCTGGGTGGTAGCCATAGTGGCAAGTGACATCCTCATCTGGTGGCAGACATAGTGGCAAGTGACATCCTCATATGGTGGTAGACATAGTGGCAAGTGGCATCCTCATATGGTGGTAGGCATAGTGGCAACTGACATCCTCATCTGGTGGCAGGCATAGCGGCAAGTGACATCCTCATCTGGTGGCAGACATAGTGGCAAGTGGCATCCTCATCTGGTGGCAGGCATAGCGGCAAGTGACATCCTCATCTGGTGGCAGACATAGTGGCAAGTGACATCCTCATCTGGTGGCAGGTGATGTGGCAAGTTACAAGCGATGGTTACAAGTGACACTCTCAAGGCTCCCACTGATTCTGCATTATGGTGAGTTGAACTATTTCATTTTATATTACAATGTAATGATAGAAATAATGTCTTTCAATTATCCTGACACCATAATAACCATGGTGTCGGGATGATTGAAGCACTAACACCAGCCATTGCCCTGACAAATTGCCCACGAAAAATCGCTTACTCCCCTGCGCCGACCTCCCTGGGCCTTGGCACAATTTACTTGCACACAGCCGGTGCAAATAAGGTTGGGGACCGCTGCTCTAATCTGTATGCTGTATATTGCATGGTCTTTGTACACTGCACTATATTGTATATGCATTGCACTATGTTATATATGCACTGGTACTTATGCACTGTCTCTGTAAATTGTTCTCTATGCTGTATACTTCACTTTCTCTATACATTGCTCTCTATGCTTTATACTGCCCTTGCTGTTGCCCTCAGCTCTGTCCTGGGCTGACTCTGGGTTGCTTTGTGTTGCTGTTTCTTGTCTCAGCAGGCTGCGCTGTACCGGGTAATGTACTATATTCTGCTCTGCTGCTGTCATGCTGTGTGAACTATCCTTGGCTGGCTGCCCTGGTCTCTCATTGGGGGTGGAGTAATGCTGTTTTGGGGCTTTTCCAGATAAAAGAAGCTGAATCAGTGCTGGGCTGTGAAGACGCACAGAGGAGGCTGGACAGAAGAGAAGTTTGCTGGTCTCCTGGGCAGGGAGAGGGACTTCTGTGCTGCTGTTGGGATCCATCCTCTGCGCCTGGCACACACTGGCAACCTGCTGGTATATACTTTGCCTAAACTTCACACTTTCTACTATTTACTGTGAGTACTGATTGGACCTTGAAGAAGGGGACATACCCCTGAAAACTTGTCCTGAAAAATTGTAGGTTAGTGCAAATAAAAAATGTATCACGGACAATACTCAAAATTTCTCTATTTACTGTAAAATTCTTTTACCCTCCAGGTCACAGTATTGACATTTTAAAGGAGAGATCCTACTTACTGCATTTTTTTTATATTATGTATTTGCATTGTTGATATCTATAGTTATTTAATAAGGAAAATAGCAGCAAGTAGTTTTGTAATCAATCATCTTTCACCGGTTAGACTCCAGGAAACTGGAATTTGGTAATATACTGGATTCTTTTCCCTTTTGCCTAATAAAAATATTTAGTTTTCAATGGATAGTAGTGTGATCAAGCAACACTAACCTCTGAAATTCTATTTGGGGAATGAGGTTACCTGAATTCAGTCATAATCTTCCTTTTTTAGATTTTATTTTGTGAATGCATGTAGCTGTGCCTTTTTTAATTACATTTTTTTTTTTTAAGTTTACTATATTGAATAATGTTTTAAAAGAATGCTAATCTCTTTGGATTCAGTAATCAGAACCGTGGAACCCTATCAGTGCTAATATCTGCTGTTCCTATTTTCCCAGGTGCACTTTTATCTCTGGGGGCATTTGCACATGTGGTACCCTCTAGTGTCAAGCATCGGTATTACAATGCTGTGGGTCTTGGTACTGCTGTCCTGTGGGGTTCCTGCTGCTTCGATCCCATCACCAGTTTCCCGGTGTCCCTCTCGCTGTGATCCATCCTCCTGCCCTCCATCACCTACGAACTGCCCGTCTGGAGAGACAGCACTGCGTTGCGGCTGCTGTACTGTATGTGCTGCTGATGAGGGGGATAGATGTGGAGAAGGACCAGCAGATCCTACTTGTGCCTCTGCACTGCGCTGTGTGAAGAGTGGGCTTTTAGGGAGCACCAGGACTTGCCAGTGTTCATCTCCCCAGCCTGTGTGTGGGAGCGATGGGAATACCTATAGCAGCCTATGCAAGCTGCAGGCAGAGAGTAAAGCTGTGCAGAATCAGGGATCTGCAGCCATCATCCCAATCCAGAGAGGAGATTGCCAGCTAGGTAAGAACAAGGGTAGCTGGGGACTGAAATATCCAGTTATAAATGTAGGGCAATCCTGATGCCCATTATTAATCCTAAAAATTGTGATTTTGTTTTAGAGGTATTTGAAAAGGATGTGCAAAGTGTACAGTAGTGTCCTATTCCAACTGTTCATCAGTTTGGAGTCGATTGCAAACATTACTCTGCATATTGCTTTTTGCTGTATTGGCATTTTTCTTTTTCTTCTATGGCTATGATTATATTCTACAATATATAGTTTAGCTGTTGTCTCACTGTTAAAATAGTTATATTGGTTGATTCTCTGCATTAAAGACAGGTAAAAATTGGTCAGCAGTAGAAAAGGTACAGGGCTGGATCAGTTCAATATACAGTTGCACGTATAAGTCCCGACATGTTTTGCATATTTGCTTCATCAGAGGATATACAGGCAGAACACAAGAATTGCACGAAACTAAACAAAATGAAAAAATAAAATAAGTAAACATACATTGGAAAGTTGTTAATACTTATTGTAATAATAGCAGGAGACGTGTGCAAATAATCAATGCATCCGCCTCCACGGAAGTGGTGACACTCACCCAACCAGAGAGAACCTTGCAGTGATGACCACTGCCCAGCGAAGGGGCATGCAGGTGCCCGAAGGAGGCAAAGGACTCAACAAGTAGCCACAGAGGGCATATATAGACCTGGCTAAAAGGATACTAGGTAAAAAAAAAAAAGAAGGAAAAACTAGTAAGACAAAAAAGGAATTAAATATAGGATATATCTTGCATTCTCTTTTGAATCTGGGCACGCATAGCCAATTTTATCCCATCCACTGTTTAATCTAGTTATAATTTCCATTCTTTCAGAAGTCATCTTACAGTATTGACACAGCCTTGCCAATTTATGCAGCACTTTAAATATTGTACACTTACATCAGTACCTGCCAGCGAGAAGCTTACAATCTAATGTCCCTATCTCACATACATACATATACTAGGACCATTTTAGACAAGAACCAATTAACCTTCCTGCGTGTCATTAGAATGTGAGAGGAACCCACGCAAGTAAGGGAGAACTCACAAACTCCATGCAAATAGTGTCCTGACTGGGATTTAAACTGGGCACCCTGGTGCTGCAAGGCAGAAGTGCCAATCACTTGACCACTGGTCTTCAAACTGTAGCCTAGGTGCCAGATTCGGCCATTTTATCCAGCCCTTGAGGCACTAATTCATCCATTGATGCCAACAATAGAGCATAATTCCCCCCATTGACACCAACAATGGGGCACAATTCCTCCCAGTGACACTAAGGATAGGGCACAATTTCTCTCAATGACACTAACAATGGGGCCAATGATGGGGCACAATTTCTCCCAGTGACACCAGCGATGGGGCACATGTTCCTCTTACTGACACCAAAGATGGGGCTTTGTTTTTTTCCCACTGACTTCAGGACCGTTTCCACTCCCAATGGCCACAGTCTGACCTCCCCCCTCTATAGTCTGAAGTACTGTCTCTTTGTTTAGAAAGTTTGGAGACCCTATGCACTAGACCAGGGATCTCCAAACTACGGCCCTCCAGCTGCTGTGGAACTACACTTCCCATGAGGCTTTGTAAAACTCTGACATTCGTAGACATGACTAGGCATGATGGGAATTGTAGTTCCTGAACACCTGGAGGGCCATAGTTTGGAGACTCCTGCACTAGACTACTATGCTGCCCAGAGTCATCATGTGACCTGCATTCTGCTCCTGCAGTTTCTTATGCTTCTAAACTGTTGTGTATGATAGAAGTGCTTATCACACACATTGGTGGAATTTCTTCTTCAAAAAATGATTCCATAAAGTTATTTTTGACTTGTAACACGTAAAGAGAAGGAACAACTAGCTAGTGATCTGGCCTGCCCCCGGGTGGCATAGAAAGGCATCTGAGGCTAGACTATGCATGCCTGTTGTGCTGTTCATATAACTAACTTGTGAAACACACCACATGGACCTTATAGTAGCAGTACAAAGGGGCTTTCTTATCATAGTAGGGGAGCCACTTGAAGAGAGCAGCCAAGGCAGTTCACATGACTTTAGTTCCCCAGTCTGTCATCCATATTTTTTTTGCTGATCTAGCTTAACGTCACATGCATGAGTATAAAGGCTATTAAAGGAGTACTCCAGAGCAAATTTTTTTTTTTTAAATTAGATACATCTTTTAAAAGTATATAACAATGTAATTTACCTTAATCATCATATTTGCCCCAATCCACGACTTTTCAGAAACCGGAAGTTAAGCCAGTCATTCTTGGCTATGAATTTCGTACCCCAAACTGCTTGCAGCCGGCGCCATCTTGGTAACGAAACGTCACTCGTCTTCTGCCTTCCCCTCCGTCTGCTCCGGCCTACTGTGTCCGCCCCTGGCTCCTGTGGTTCACTCCCACATTATTAATATTAATTTATTCTTCGTTTGCACAGCCGTGATTCGCTGGGCTGTGCAAACAACTCTTAATCCCCCCAGCCTATCATAGGCGTCCGTCCGCGCCTGCGCACTGATCTCATCTGTATCCCATGAAGATCGGTATTCCCTCCATCCCATCAACTGCGCATGTCCCGATTTCAGTCCATTGAAATCGAGCGCAGAGCTGCTGCACAACAACACAGCGGAGTCAACACAGCACGCGCCGAGAGTTACAGTGCATCTGGATGACAGCGGCTGCGAGGTACAGGCAACAAGCTGTCTAACTACCTACGGGGGGATCAGCCTGTATGTCACGGAGGGGGGCAGTCTGTATGTCACGGGGGTCAGTGTGGGGGGGAGCAGTGTGTATGTCACGGGGGTCAGTGTGGGGGGGCAGTCTGTATGTCACGGGGGTCAGTGTGGGAGGGGGGCAGTCTGTATGTCACGGGGGTCAGTGTGGGAGGGGGGCAGTCTGTATGTCACGGGGTCAGTGTGGGGGGGCAGTCTGTATGTCACGGGGGTCAGTGTGGGGGGGCAGGGGGGGGCAGTCTGTATGTCACGGGAGTCAGTGTGGGGGGGGGGGAATCTGTATGTCACAGGGTCAGTGTGGGGGGGGGGGGAAATCTGTATGTCACGGGGGTCAGTGGGGGGGGGGAAATCTGTATGTCACAGGGGTCAGTGGGGGGGGGTCAGTCTGTATGTCACGGGGGTCAGTGTGGGAGGGGGGCAGTCTGTATGTCACGGGGGTCAGTGTGGGGGGGGGGGAAATCTGTATGTCACGGGGGTCAGTGGGGGGGGGAATCTGTATGTCACGGGGGTCAGTGGGGGGGGGGGGCAATCTGTATGTCACGAGGGTCAGTGTGGGGGGGCAGTCTGTATGTCACGTGGGTCAGTGTGGGGGGGCAGTCTGTATGTCACATGGGTCAGTGTGGGGGGGCAGTCTGTATGTCACGGGGGTCAGTGTGGGGGGGGGGGGGGAATCTGTATGTCACAGGGTCAGTGTGGGGGGGGGGGAAATCTGTATGTCACGGGGGTCAGTGGGGGGGGGGGAAATCTGTATGTCACGGGGGTCAGTGGGGGGGGGGGGGTCAGTCTGTATGTCACGGGGGTCAGTGGGGGGGGGGGTCAGTCTGTATGTCACGGGGGTCAGTGTGGGAGGGGGGCAGTCTGTATGTCACGGGGGTCAGTGTGGGGGGGGGGGAAATCTGTATGTCACGGGGGTCAGTGTGGGGGGGGGCAGTCTGTATGTCACGGGGGTCAGTGGGGGGGGGGAAATCTGTATGTCACGGGGGTCAGTGGGGGGGGGGGAAATCTGTATGTCACAGGGGTCAGTGGGGGGGGGGGCAATCTGTATGTCACGGGGGTCAGTGTGGGGGGGGGGGCAATCTGTATGTCACGGGGGGTCAGTGTGGGGGGGCAATCTGTATGTCACGGGGGTCAGTGTGGGGGGGGGGCAGTCTGTATGTCACGGGGGTCAGTGTGGGGGGGTCAGTCTGTATGTCACGGGGGTCAGTGTGGGGAGGGGGGGCAATCTGTATGTCACGGGGGTCAGTGGGGGGGGGAAATCTGTATGTCACGGGGGTCAGTGTGGGGGGGGGGAAATCTGTATGTCACGGGGGGAGAGTGGGGGGGGGGGAATCTGTATGTCACGGGGGTCAGTGGGGGGGGGAATCTGTATGTCACGGGGGTCAGTGGGGGGGGGGGAAATCTGTATGTCACGGGGGGTCAGTGGGGGGGGGGGGGGAAATCTGTATGTCACGGGGGTCAGTGGGGGGGGGGGAAATCTGTATGTCACGGGGGTCAGTGGGGGGGGGAATCTGTATGTCACAGGGTCAGTGTGGGGGGGCAGTCTGTATGTCACGGGGGTCAGTGTGGGGGGGGGGGAAATCTGTGTGTCACGGGGGTCAGTGTGGGGGGGGGGATCTGTATGTCACGGGGGTCAGTGTGGGGGGGGGAAATCTGTATGTCACAGGGTCAGTGTGGGGGGGCAGTCTGTATGTCACGGGGGTCAGTGTGGGAGGGGGGCAGTCTGTATGTCACGGGGGTCAGTGTGGGGGGGGGAAAATCTGTATGTCACAGGGTCAGTGTGGGGGGGCAGTCTGTATGTCACGGGGGTCAGTGTGGGAGGGGGGCAGTCTGTATGTCACGGGGGTCAGTGTGGGGGGGGGGAAATCTGTATGTCACGGGGGTCAGTGGGGGGGTCAGTCTGTATGTCACGGGGGTCAGTGTGGGAGGGGGGCAGTCTGTATGTCACAGGGGTCAGTGTGGGGGGGGGGGAAATCTGTATGTCACAGGGGTCAGTGGGGGGGGGGCAATCTGTATGTCACGGGGGTCATTGTGGGGGGGGGCAATCTGTATGTCACGGGGTCAGTGTGGGGGGGGGGGCAATCTGTATGTCACGGGGGTCAGTGTAAGGGGGGGGGGGGGAAATCTGTATGTCACGGGGGGTCAGTGTGGGGGGGGGGGAAATCTGTATGTCACAGGGTCAGTGTGGGGGGGGCAGTCTGTATGTCACGGGGGTCAGTGTGGGAGGGGGGCAGTCTGTATGTCACGGGGGTCAGTGTGGGGGGGGGGAAATCTGTATGTCACGGGTGTCAGTGGGGGGGGGGGAATCTGTATGTCACGGGGGTCAGTGGGGGGGGGGAATCTGTATGTCACAGGGTTAGTGTGAGGGGGCAGTCTGTATGTCACAGGGGGGCAGTGTGGGGGGGGGGAAATCTGTATGTCACGGGGGGTCAGTGTGGGGGGGGGGGGAATCTGTATGTCACGGGGGTCAGTGTGGGGGGGGGGAATCTGTATGTCACGGGGGTCAGTGTGGGGGGGGGGAATCTGTATGTCACGGGGGTCAGTGGTGGGGGGGGGGGAATCTGTATGTCACGGGGGTCAGTGTGGGAGGGGGGCAGTCTGTATGTCACGGGGGTCAGTGTGGGAGGGGGGGCAGTCTGTATGTCACGGGGGTCAGTGTGGGGGGGGGCAGTCTGTATGTCACAGGGGTCAGTGTGGGGGGGGGGGGGAATCTGTATGTCACGGGGGTCAGTGGGGGGGGGGAATCTGTATGTCACGGGGGTCAGTGGGGGGGGGGAAATCTGTATGTCAGTGTGGGGGGGGGGGAATCTGTATGTCACGGGGGTCAGTGTGGGGGGGGGAATCTGTATGTCACAGGGTCAGTGTGGGGGGGGCAGTCTGTATGTCACGGGGGTCAGTGTGGGGGGGGGGGGAAATCTGTATGTCACGGGGGTCAGTGTGGGGGGGGGGAAATCTGTATGTCACGGGGGTCAGTGTGGGGGGGGGGGGGAATCTGTATGTCACAGGGTCAGTGTGGGGGGGCAGTCTGTATGTCACGGGGGTCAGTGTGGGGGGGGTAGTCTGTATGTCACGGCGGGGGTCAGTGTGGGAGGGGGGGCAGTCTGTATGTCACGGGGGTTAGTGTGGGGGGGGGGGGAATCTGTATGTCACGGGGGTCAGTGTGGGGGGGGCAGTCTGTATGTCACGGGGGTCAGTGTGGGGGGAATCTGTATGTCACGGGGGTCAGTGTGGGGGGGCAGTCTGTGTGTGTGTGTCTGGAAGGCTGCTTCCTCCTGCTGCGGTATATTTAGCTATGTGAGCTGCATGTGTACTCACATAGCAAGAGCTCCGTGCAGCCAAAGGACACCATGATTGGTGCAGGGTTTGGAGGGGCGGGATATTATAATTTTAGGGGCGGTTGGCATGGCAGGGGAGGCAGGGAGGGGTGTGTTTATTGAAATGAATGGGGAGGGGAGATAATCGGATAGGGGAGGGGAGAGACTTGGGTAGAGGAGGGGGGAATGATGAGAGAGGCACTGATAGACAGGAAGTAAAAGCAAAGGAGCCTGGGGGATGACGATTTTTACCTCATCCTCCAGGGCTCCATAACCAGGAAGTGGCAGAAATTCAGGACCAGGTAGGAGAGGAATGGCTGGGCATATTTAGAAAAGAAAGACATTGACTGAAAGATAAAGCCTAAGGGAACATTATATTGTAAAAAAGAAATGCATTATAGAACTCCTTTAAGATGTAGCAGCAGGCACCCGCAGCTGGCTACACACACCATAACACCCTCTAAAATGGTACCTGCGAACTCTGACTTATTCTAAATTGGTGCTTGGTCCTACTCCTTTGTCTCATGAGATGAACAGCTTTAAGTGACCAATAGGGAATATAAGAAGGGGCATGGGTTGGCATGGTGTTAAGAAGTCAAAATTTGCATATCATTGCACCCAAGGTTTAGGGAGTTTTCAGATGATTTAGGCTGTGTTCAATAGACAAGAGAGACAATATTCTTTTCTATTGGGGCAGTTCAAACCTGTGCGCTGCACTGTTGTATATTGGTAAAACTAGTACAGATGTAGTCTTGTAGAGCAGGGGTCTCCAACATTTTCAAACAAAGGGCCACTTTATTGTCCTTCAGACTTTAGGAGGGCCGGGTTGTGGTCAGCAGGGGCAGAAAATGTCACGGCCCAGCATCAGTGAGAATATATATGGCCTTAGGGTTGTTAGCCAATAGGAGGAGGTGTATTCCCCCTATTAGTAGGAGGTATAGTATCCCATCATTGTGGAAAATATAGTGCCCCATTGTTGGTATCAGTGGGACAAAAAGTGCCTTATATCAGTGGGAGGAATTGTGCCCCAAGGGCCGGATGAAGACTAGCAAAGGGCCGTATCTGGCCCTCGGGCCGCAGTTTGGAGACCCCTGTTGTAGAGCACCAAAATGCACTTTTATCCACATATACCTCAATGACAGAGCATAAAAAACACTTGTAAGATGCATTTTCTTGTGTTTTAGCACATGAAAACAAGCCCCCAGCCCCTTAGCAACCTCTACTCTATTTAAGACTTTCGTTGGACAAACAAAAATTCAGGATGCTTGAAAACACACTAAACACTAAATTCATATTAAAATGTGCATTAAAAGCAGAAAAATAATGATGCAAGGGTATGAACCTATCCAGACCAGCAGGAACTGTATTTGGGCATCACAGAGAGCTTTATATCACATGTGGCAAACAGCGTAATAGGTTGCATAGTAGTACGGATACACTTTAATTGAATCATCATAACTAAAAGGTAAAGCAATCCCATCATAACCAGGAAAGTGACATAGAGTGTGCTTCCCATTTTTCTTAACTGTTCCTCGTCTTTTTGCAGAAATTACGGTCTTTTATTAGGAGAACCTCTTTAATAATAAGTTGTATTTATTAAATATTTAACTGCAAAACTAGACAGAAGAAAGGTAGGTAGTGCTTAATTCGCAATTTGTTCTTACACTTTTTTGGCTAATGATACATTTGGTAAAGAGTGGTTATGATTCATTACATTATTATGTTGTGCCCAGCGAGGAATGTTCATATTTTACTTGTTGCTTTGTTGGAACCATGGAAAGCCGTGTCCATGTGAACTTTCCATATTGAATTATGAATAGCTGCAGACAGGAAATCAAGCCAATGAACACAGTCTGAACACTTCACAGGCCTAGGAGAACAAGCTGGATAATTAATACTATTTAAAAAGTTGTAATTTACTGTCATTACTTACAAAATCATATTTATCAGAGAGATGGGGAGTATATGAAAGAAAAAAACACATTCAATACATCTCTGCAATATATGCACATTTCTCCAGGTTTTGTCCCTGCAAAAAAAATACCCGTTGATCCTGCTAGAAATCCAGAGCACTCCTAACCAGGGATGAGCCCTAGTTGAGTCTGAACTCCGTTCGAACCCCATTCTGCAGATGCCAGTGTCACATGTCTGAAACCTTGCTGGCCCAATAAGTTGGTCAATGTAATTGATCAAATATGGCCATGTGCCCATTTTAGGTCAGTGGTGCCACAAGCATCCCTACCTCTCCTTGGGATGTCAGCATATGCACTGCGTTGTCCGCTTGAACAGGTAGTAATAGGAAATCCAGCCAAACATTTTATTAGCCATATAAACAGTAGGGATGAGTTTTTATTGCTGTCTGTATCTCCTTTTGAGAAGAGTTAGATCGGCCATACACAGTTCGAATCTTGGGCGATTTCACTAGAAACAAACCAAAATTTGATTGGAGATTTGAGCCGTGAATGGGGAGGCTTAATGTACCAAGTTGATCGATTAACTTGGGTACAACTAGCCTGTCAGATTCTCTTGCAACTATAGTCACTGTCTTTTCCAGGCCAGGATGGCTTCCCCTGCCCTCCCACTGAGAGAAGACAATTGCCCGCCAGGAGGTATTCCCGCATCAACACTGTCTGAGGTTATCGACAGGAATAGAATATATAAGTTGTGACTATTAATTATATTAAAAAATAAAAATGTTTTTACTTATTGTTGTAGTCATACTTCCACAAGCCTATCACCCCACAGTGAAATGTTCAGATTTTGAATGTTTTCTTGGACACTTTTCTACAGCTGTTTTCAGTTACCTTCATCTGTCTTCAAAATGTTCACATGATGTTCCATGAGTCTACAAAGCAACAAGCAAAACCTACTTCTATCCCAGTGGACACATTAAAAGTTACTAAAGAGTCAGTCCATCCAAAAGTAATCGGTGGAACCTAGTGGGTTGAGCCAGCCCTTAGCTTTTATAGTTCTTAGACAGCCCAACAGTTAGATCTCCCAGCCACAATTCCTTTCTGTGTTCTGGATATTCTTGCTTTACTGTGCATATTCATATTCTGTGCGTATTCCCTAATATAAAATGAATACATAATCTAACAAGGAGAGTGGGAATGCCTCATAATGGCCACAGGAGGTCTTCAAGGGGTATGAAAAAATGTCAGGTAGTTTAACTCCCCCACTTATACCCCAAAGTGAAATATTTTTTTAGGTGGATTGGCCTTTTTAACATATAAGGGGACATGACAGGTAATACATTCTCTTTACATCAGGGGTGCCCAATCTTTAGAAGGCCGAGGGCCACTTAAGCCACTTAGTAACCAGTCGTGGGCCACAATGAGCCGAGTGGGCAGATGACAGGTCTGCGTCCAGTCTGCATTAGCAAAGCAGACACAGGCACAGCCCAATCTACTCTATGGGCCCTCTGATCCAATCAGATGGAAGGGGACAGATCCACTTTTTTTTAGCAGATCGGATTGGAGGTAGGCAGGTGTAAAACGAACAAAAGTCTGTTTACATCTGCCACTCCATAGAGGTGAATTGAGGGTCTGATTTGGTCAGACCAGTCATGTGAAAGGGGCCTGCAGTCTATTGCGGTGCAGTGTACCTGCAGTTTTCCCACCGGTTAGCTGCACTTTGCCATAGACTTCTATTATATCCTGCAGGTGCGGTGCACTTTCTGAAAAGCTGCTTGCTTCTTTGGTTTAATTTACAACACTGATACTCTCGGATGGCAGGTCGACAACATGCAATCTGGGCTTGACAACCAGCCATCCCAGAGCAGGAGGTCACGGGCCACATGTGGCCCCCGGGCAGGGATGGACTGGCCATTGGGACTACAGGGTGTTTCCCATTGGGCCGATGGCTCAGTGGGCCGGCTTCAGTGACAGCGGACTGCCGCCCCCTCCGCTCCTCTGTCTCTCCCTCCCCACAGTGCTCACCTGTGGGAACAAAGAAGCAGGGGGAGGACCAGAGGAGCAGGGGGGACAACAGAGGAGCATGGGGGGAGGGGACAGACAGCTGACTCAACAGCTATGGCCTAGGAGTTTCTCACTTCTGCCTAATCTTGTCCCATAAGAGAGGCACTGAACTGATTCTTTGCCCTGGGTGAAATAATGTCTAGCTTCCCCATTGGTACTGCCTATAGGAGTACTCTCTAATAAAGTAGAATGGCTAGTGAAGGGGGAGAGGGGGCTTGGGTGACCGGGGGGGGGGGTGCAGCAGTTGTCTGGCCGCCATGGGAGAGACCTGTCAAAGTGGGCCAGTCTGGATGAAGTCCAGGGCCAAATTTCTGTCCCAGTCCAGCCCTGCCCCCGGGCCACTGGTTGGGCACCCCTGCTTTACGTGGTTAATTATTTTGTATACTCTACAGTATAAAAATTGCCAGAATAGTGGAGTTGCACACTAGCATGAAACTCTGGTCTGTATAATTTGTAGCCATTAATATGTCTTATTTCAGTTCCAATTAAAATAAATGCTTGGATAAAATTCCTAGTTGAAGATAAGGGCAATATAACAGCTTTAAAAACACAAAACTGGCAGTCAACCGTACAGCCTGGGAATTTATACCTGGCACTTTTTCAAGATCCAGATTGAGATGCCATCCTATTTTTGCTTTTACTATCAGTGAATACTACCTCCTGTTCATTTGTGTATAGTACTCATTTATATAGCATTTGTTCACCTTTGTTCTTGTTACAGGTCATCCAGATCCAGACAGTCCTCGCTATAAGTATAACTTTATCGCTGATGTGGTGGAGAAGATTGCGCCAGCTGTTGTGCATATTGAGCTGTTTCGAATGTAAATATCAGCCATGTCGTGTTATACAACATAGTTCAAATGGGGTTGTGCTAAGCATTCTTATACAGGATGCATCGGTTTTAGTAACCATATGGAAAAAGTTGACCTTAACAATGTATATGTTGTGTGTAAATAATATTTGGTATGTACAGTGCATGCTTTTTGTGTGTTTATAAAAAAAAGAGCTATTCATCTTGTGAAACTGCATGTACACCCATTCTGTGTAGACGAGGGCAAAATTTAAAGTTATTAGTCCTATTTTCTTCAGGTTGTATGTTATTTATTCATATAAAATAGTGTGAATTATTTGGTTACCGTATTTATCAGCATATAACATGCACCCTAACTTTAAAATGGAAGTTTCAGGGAAAAAACTTTCCACAGCCTCCTGAGTATAACACGCAGGCACAGTTTACCATCTATTTTCAGGGTAAAAAAGTGAGTGTTATACACCAATAAAGTACTTGCTCTTCTCTATTGGCCATAATTTAATGCAGTCTTTCACAACTTTTTTTGACATGGAGAAACATTTGAAACAATTTTCAGGTCTCAGGCCTCGTACACATGACCGAGAATCTCGTGGTAAAAGAAACGTTGTTTTCCTCGACGAGGTTCTTGTCAAGCTTGAAAAGAATCTTGTCAAGATTTCCTTGCATACACACTGTGAAGACAAAAATCTCGTCGTTCTCAAACGCGGTGACATACAACACGTACGACGGCACTATAAAAGGGAAGTTTGATTCCACAGGTGCCATACTTGGGGCTGCTTTTGCTAATCTCATGTTACTGCGTGTTAGTAAAAGTTTGGTATGAGACGGTTCGCGCTTTTCAGTCTGTTACAGCGTGACGAATGTGCTATCTCCATTACGAAAACTACTTTTACCAAAGGTGCGCTCTCGTCTCATACTTTATTCTGAGCATGTGCGGGTTTCTAAGCATACACACAAACGTGTTTCTCGTCGTAAACCAGCCCAACGGGAAACACGACGAGGAAATTGAGACTCCCGACGAGAAAAAAGAGAACATGTTCTCTTTTTTTCTTGTCGAGATTCACGACAGTTTTCTAGCCGAAAAACATACACACAACCGTTTTTCTCAGCAAAAATGCTCTGCCAGAAAACGCTCGTGTGTACGAGGCCTCAGGGAACTCCTTCTAAAAATTACTTTATTTACAGCTCACGGTACAATAGCATAAGCAGTAAGCTGGCACATAAGAATTAATACAGAAATAAGAAATGTGGCATAGTTCACATATTTGGCAACCACTTTGACAAATGTATTTTCAGCAGTAACAATAAAATTAAATAAAAAGAAATTCAGAAATGTTTTTTCTCTCCCTGGTGGTCAGTGGAAAAGTCACCCTTACATTGGTGGTCATTAAATAACAGGTCCTGTAGATTGGTGGGGGAAACAATACCTTACATTGCTGGTCAGTAGGACCTCATTACACCCCTATTTGGAAAGAATGCTTCTTAAATTGGTGCTCAGTTGAAAGAATGCTTCCCTTACAAAAAAAAGCAGTAGTGTCAGTAGTAACTTATCTGAAAGGCAGAGAATCTGGAGGAACCCTAGAGTTCCACAGAACCCTTGTTAAGAAAAACGTGTGTAATATGTTACTTGTGTATTATGGTGTGATCTCATCTTCTTACATCCAATTCTTGTGTCCAGGTTAAATTTCTTTGGAAAGCGTGAAGTTCCCTCAGCCAGCGGATCAGGTTTCATTGTCTCAGAAGATGGGTTAATTCTTACCAATGCCCATGTGGTGACAAACAAGCAAAGGCTGAAAGTGGAGAGGAGTGATGGGTCCACATATGATGCCAAAATAATAGATGTGGATGAAAAAGCTGATATTGCCCTCATTAAAATCAAGCCAAAGGTATTGCACGTCTTTTGTACTCTTCTGCACTGTTAACCTTGAACCTACCTTCACCCAGGCGGAAAAATTATGTGTAATTTGGTATCTGACACACCAGATCCCCTCTCTCTGCAAAGAAAATTCAGTGCAAACATTTATGGCTATGATAGTTTGCAAATCTGTTACAAATTCCAGGTATCCAATCTGCAGAGTTTAATAATTACTAAATAAGTCCATGGTAAATATGAAAATTATTCAATAAATACATCTAAGGCCACGTACACACGATCAGACCGGTCCGATGAAACTGGTCCGATGGACCGTTTTCATCGGACCAGGCTGAAGTGGTCTGATGGTCTGATGTGTGTACACACCATCGGACCAAAAATCCGATCAGACCAGAACGCGGTGACGTAGAACACAACGATGTGCTGAAAAAACGAAGTTCAATGCTTCCAAGCATGCGTCGACTTGATTCTGAGAATGTGCAGGTTTTTGGTCCGATGCTTTTGCGTACTAACCATCGAATCTGTCCGACGGACAGGTATCTGTCGGACAGATTTTAAAGCAAGTTTTAAATCTTTGGTCCGACGGACAACAGTCCGATAGGCCGTACACACCGTCGAATTGGTCTGATGAAACTGGTCTGCAGATCAGTTTCATCGGACCGGTCTGATCGCGTGTACTCGGCCTAATATAAGCCTGCATCTTTGCTTAGTCTTTGATGATAAAGCTTAATGTTGTTAGATTCACTGGTGAATATGTGAATGTTGCATATACTTAGGCTGCATTCACATCTGAGCGCTGGGCTTTTGAGTATTTTTTTGGGCATTTTTTCGAGTGTATGTACTTTTTTGAGAGTTTGTGTACATCTTTTTTGAGCTTTGACGGTTTTTGATATCATCTGTTCCATCATTTGTTGCTATGTTTTTCACCTTTTTTCATACATTTTTATTTATTTATTAATTGTTTTACTTTATTTTTGCAAAGGGTTAAGAATGAGGGTTTAAAGGCTAGGGGTTCATTTATTTATTATTTATTTACTTTTTATGTTTTTGATTAAGGGTTAGGGGTTAATATTGGGGTTAAGGTTTTTTTTTTATTATTATTATTTATTTATTTCATTATTTATTATCATACATGTTCATTTCATGCATTTGAGCAGAAAAATTATCAGAAATGCACAACAAACACAATAAAATGCTCAGAATGCTTGAATCAAGCGTTTCCATGCATTTCTGTGGAACAAAAACGCTTAAAAATATACACCAATCTGCCTTCGAGCTACAAAACAGCTCCAGAACTTTTTTGTGCCAAGGTGTGAATGGGGCCTTAGCGTTACATGATTTGACTGGTCTGAGCAGCAGTGAAACCTTGCTTCTGGGAAAGAGGGAAGTGAACGCTCCAAATAGATATGCTTGGCTGATATATCGCCTCCTAGAGACCACGGGTCTCAGTGCGAAATGTCAGCTGTGTGTCCTTATTTTCCGTTTGCTGTGGATTGTAGTGCTTTCCATTTTTACCTATAAAGGACATTGAGGAACTTTTTCCTGGAGTGCGGCTATCCAAACATTCTTTTAGTTTTCCAATGAAACCTTGCTTCATGCTCCAGGAAAATAGATGTTTTTTCAAAATATGACTGATGTTGGCTATATATTGGTAATTTTGGAACATTTTCATCAGCTGTTGATTAAAGACTTTACTGAGTAGAGTTGAATGGTACACAGCATTTATGGGTTTGATTGTTTTACCTGATTTAAGTAGATTACATTTTTCACCGACCGTACCTAACGGCAAGGGGGGGGTTGCACACAATCCAGTGGCTGCAGCCAACCGGATTGTGTGTGAATCTGACAGGCAGACTCCTGCCGCCCAATTGCTCTTGTACTCCCCCAACGCACTCCCGCCATGCTTACCGGGCTCCGCTTGCTCATCGGTGGGCCTGTGTCATGAACAGCTTCGGCCACCAGATGGCGCTAGCGGCGCATCAGCGCGCACGGGGCGCGCGCATTCGTGGCAATGGCGCGTGGGCACGCGCGATCACGGCACCGCGACGGGAGCGGGCACGCGCACCGGCGGGAACGGCGCGCGTGCACGCGCAAACGTCATTCTGCCGCCAAAAAAGGGCATTTAAACTTGCTGTCAGCCTTTGCCTCTTGCTGTCCGGTCTACAGCAGTTCCTGAGATTATCTGTACCCGTCCTGCTTGAACCTGTTCCTGACAACCCGGCCTGTTCCCGACTTCTCTTGCCTTCCGCCTGCCCTGACCTATTGCCTGCTTGACGATCCGCCTGCCTGACCCTCTATAGCCGCTGCTGCCCGCCTGTTGTCGACCCGGTCTGAACCCGACTCTGCCTTGCCTGCCGCACGGGTAGGAGTTCCAGGAACGTTGGATGCGCTAATTAACCTTACCATCCAGATCGATCGACGCCTGAGGGAGCGCAGAACTGTTAGGGCCACGGCCCCATCTCGCCCTGTCTGGATGATGCCACGGGTACTGCCCGTCTCCAACCCAGCTCCACCGATCCCTACTGCCTCATCTGTTCCTGATACCTCAGAGCCTATGCAGTTAGGCCTCCTCCGCCCTTCTCTCACCCCTGAGGAACGCCAACGCCGCAGGGCTAACAACCTGTGCCTGTATTGCGGGGAGGCCGGCCACTACGTGAGGACTTGTCCCGCAAAGCTCCGTAAGTGTCTGTCCGCGTCATCTGTTCACTTGCCTATTCTCCCAAGCAATTCTACTCACCTAGCTGTTCCTGTTTCCTTCCAGCTTCCAGAAAGGACTATCCAAGTCAGCGCCATTATTGACTCAGGAGCCTGCAGCTGCTTTTTGGATCAATCCTTCGCCTCCAGACATCAGATCCCTCTTCGCCCTAGGGCTACTGGACTCTCTGTGTACTTAGCGGATGGTTCAGTGTTGAGATCCGGATCGGTTACCCGAGAAACCCAGCCTCTAGCCACCACCATCGCTAGCAACCACCATGAACTATTGTGCTTGGATGTGATTGACTCCCCCCTGTTCCCTGTCATACTGGGCTTGCCGTGGCTACAGGTCCACAACCCACAGGTCAACTGGACCACGGGAGAGATCAGCTTCCAATCTCCTTATTGCCAGCAGCACTGCCTGCAAGTGTTACCCTCACCTCCGTCCTTACTCTGCATGGACTCTGATGTTGAGACCCGCCAATCTGTCCCTGAAATCTACCACGACTATCTGGATGTCTTCAGCAAGAAGGGAGCTGAGACCCTTCCGCCTCATAGGTCCTACGATTGCCCCATCGAGCTCCTCCCGGGGGCCGAAGTTCCCTTTGGTAGGATCTTTCCCTTAACGGGACTTGAACTTGAGACTCTAAAAACCTACATTGAGGACAGTCTAAGGAAGAAGTTCATCCGGCCATCTACATCACCAGCGGGAGCAGGGATCTTCTTTGTTGAAAAAAAGGACCACTCTCTCCGCCCATGTGTGGATTACCGGGAACTCAACAAAATCACTATTAAAAATCGGTACCCTCTTCCCTTGGTACCTGAACTGTTCCAACGTCTGGGGGCCGCGGTCATCTTTACTAAATTAGACCTCCGCGGGGCCTACAACTTGGTCCGCATACGTGAAGGGGACGAGTGGAAGACCGCCTTCCGTACCCGTTTCGGACACTTTGAATATTTAGTCATGCCCTTCGGACTTTGTAACGCCCCAGCGACGTTTCAACACTTTGTGAATGATATTTTCAGAGACTTCCTCGACCTCTTTGTTATCGTTTACTTGGACGATATCTTAATTTTCTCCCCTTCTCTGGAAAAACATCGGGAACATGTCAGGAACGTGCTTGAGCGACTCCGAACTCACGGACTTTATGCCAAACCTGAGAAATGCGAGTTCGAGCGATCAAGCATACAATTCCTGGGGCTCATAATCTCAGTAAAGGGTGTGGTAATGGACCCCAAGAAGGTCTCCGCAATCCGTGACTGGCCGGCGCCTGTAGACAAGAAGGGCGTCCAGCGTTTCGTCGGCTTTGCGAATTTCTATAGGAAGTTCATCAGGGCCTTCTCCAGCATAATTTCTCCAATAACCAATCTAACTAAACAGACTACCCGGTTCCGTTGGACACCAGAAGCCCAGTCGGCCTTTGAAGCTCTGAAAGACTTGTTCACCTCTGCATCTGTCCTCAGGCATCCTGATGCGAGCCTGCCCTACATCCTAGAGGTAGATGCATCCGAAACGGCGGTCGGGGCAGTTCTCTCTCAAAGACAGGGCCCCAAGGCCCTCTTACACCCTGTCGCTTTCTTTTCCCGTAAATTGTCAGCGGCGGAGAGAAATTATGATGTGGGGGACCGAGAACTGTTGGCAATAAAGGCCGCTCTGGAGGAATGGCGGTACCTCCTGGAGGGCGCAGTGCACCCAATCTTGATTTACACAGATCACAAGAATCTGGAATATTTGAAGGTGGCCAAGAGACTTAAACCACGCCAGGCCAGGTGGGCACTTTTTTTTACAAGATTCTCCTTTCATATCACATACAGACCAGGGTCAAAGAATACCAAGCCTGACGCTCTCTCCCGCATGTATGGCAGCTCAGAGTCTTCCAACCCCCCGGATACCATCTTGCCATCAGGAAACTTCTTGTTACTGCAAAGGGACTTATTGCCCCAAATCAGGCAAGCCTCTGCTGGGATTTCCCCTTCTTCAGGTCTGGAGCTACAAACTAGGGACGGTTTGCTTTGGTATCAAGACAAGATCTTTGTACCTGAAGATCTACGGGTCAGTGTCCTGAGTTCTTGTCATGACCACGAGCTGGCTGGCCATTTCGGGGTACATAAGACTTCAGAACTCCTGCAACGCACCTTTTGGTGGCCCCAACTCCTGAAAGACTGCAGGGATTACGTGGAATCTTGCACCACGTGCATTCGAAACAAGGGGAGCAAGCTCAGAGCCTGGGGACTCCTGAAACCGCTACCAGTACCGGAAAGACCATGGAGAATGATCTCCATGGATTTCATTGTGGAGCTTCCCCCATCGGAGGGCTTCACCACTATCTTTGTGGTAGTAGACAGACTCTCAAAGATGGCACACTTCATACCTTTGAAGGGTACACCCTCTGCCCCGGAGACGGCTAAAGCCTTTATCAAGGAAGTTGTTAGGCTCCACGGTGTTCCTGTGGACATCGTGTCTGATCGAGGGGTGCAATTCACCTCCAGGTTTTGGAAGGCACTTTGCAGCAGTCTCAAGATTGGCCTGTCATTCTCATCAGCGTACCACCCACAATCAAACGGGCAGACAGAGAGAACAAATCAGACACTTGAACAGTATCTTCGCTGCTTCTCCTCCTTCTCTCAGGAAGATTGGGTGTCCTTGCTGCCCCTGGCGGAATTCGCATACAATAACTCTGTCCATTCTGCCACCAAACAATCGCCCTTTTATGCGAACTACGGCTTCCATCCTTTGTTCCTGTCCAATTCCGTTCCGGAGTGTTCGGTACCCGCCGTCCAGGAGACTTTGACCTTCTTTGATACAAATAATAAGATTCTGCAGGAGACAATGACTAAGACACAAGAGCGTAATAAAGAAATCTTCGACAAAAAAAGAAGAGGGGAACTCAATCTGGAACCTGGAACTAAAGTTTATCTGTCCACTCTGAATTTAAAACTTGCATGCCCCACGAAGAAACTAGGCCCTAAGTTTGTGGGCCCTTTCCCTGTCAAGAGGAAGATAAATGAGGTTGCCTACGAACTTGAGTTGCCAGAGACCTTCCGCATTCACCCGGTCTTCCATGTTGCCCTGCTTAAGCCAGACATTTCTGATCCCTTTCCTGAGAGGAACACTGGTCCTCCGGAGCCGGTTCTAGTGGACGGAGAGGAGGAATTTGAGGTTGAATCCATCCTGGATTGCAGGAAAAGACGCAACCAAGTTCAGTTCCTCGTCAAATGGAAAGGGTATGGGCCCGAGGAGAATTCATGGGAACCGGAGGACAACATACACGCTGAAAGGCTAATTCAGTCATTTAAAGACTCCCGCCCGCTGGAGCTATCCCGGTTGGGCATCCGGAGGCTGCCCATTGGAGGGGGGCAATGTCATGAACAGCTTCGGCCACCAGATGGCGCTAGCGGCGCATCAGCGCGCACGGGGCGCGCGCATTCGCGGCAATGGCGCGCGGGCACGTGCGATCACGGCACCGCGACGGGAGCGGGCACGCGCACCGGCGGGAACGACGTGCGTGCACGCGCAAACGTCATTCTGGCGCCAAAAAAGGGCATTTAAACTTGCTGTCAGCCTTTGCCTCTTGCTGTCCGGTCTACAGCAGTTCCTGAGATTATCTGTACCCGTCCTGCTTGAACCTGTTCCTGACAACCCGGCCTGTTCCCGACTTCTCTTGCCTTCCGCCTGCCCTGACCTATTGCCTGCTTGACGATCCGCCTGCCTGACCCTCTATAGCCGCTGCTGCCCGCCTGTTGTCGACCCGGTCTGAACCCGACTCTGCCTTGCCTGCCGCACCTGCACCTGATCCGCCAGCCTGCCACGGACTCTCCTGCTGGGACTTATCTCCACTGTACTACGGTACACCTCCCCCGCTCTGGTGATCCCTTTGCTTCCAGTTGTCTTCACCTGCCACCTGCAGCTATTAGTCTACACCTGCTACTCTACGCAGCACTGAAGCCTTCCAGCCCAGCATCTGCGCTACAACCGGCGCTCGTGCGACTCTGCACTCCCGTACCCCCTGTCCACTCTACCAGGGGTCTCGGGATCAGAGGAGTAAGGGCAGCCACTCCTTGCACGTCGGGCTCGACCACCAGGTACGTGACAGCCTGAGACAATCATGGCGTGTAGAGGGGAAGGAGAAGAGTGGATACATTTCCGCTCTACTCCCCTTCTTGCAGTGACCTGGAAACTGACGTCTCTGACGTCACTTTCTGGTCATGTTCTCTGTGTCCTCGGCTCGTTTGGCAGAGAAAGGTGTGTGATGATTTTAATTGATTCATTTGGTTCTGGTGGTGTGCGTCACACAAATTCCCAACATTCCCCCATTCTTCTTCCCCCATTTCTCTTCTATATAATTCAGGGATAGAGACACACAAACTCTACAGCAGTCGTTGCCTCATATAAAGTCCCTACATGAACACCTATGTATCTTTTTTTTCTTATTAGAGCAAATGTACAAGACAGATAGGTAGATAACAGCTCTGGGTCACTGCTGCTCTTATGGCTAAGATTCATTGCTGAAGGATAGAATGGGTCACCTTCTGTATTGCACATAAGAAGTATAGATGCGAGTGTAGTAATTGGATATATGCAGTAAATTAAAATATTGAGCACCCCTGTCAAATTACATGTGTTGGTAATTTTCTTACTGAAAAAAAGCTCTGCTGGTAACAAACTCACAGAGGATATATTTCTTCAAATTCCACTACACCAATAGAATAAGTCTGCTGAATGTGGAAAATAAAAATGTGTTTTCTGATAGTAAGTATTTAGGGAAGCTGGCCATGCACTTTACAGTTTGATTATACAATCTTTGTTACAATCTCCTTTTCAATTTATCAAAAACTCTGTAATGTGAGGGCCTATATATAGTCAGGAAGGCCCAACCAAATTTGATGCTGAATCTGAAGGAAATTCTACAGTAAGACAGTAATATGTACTACCGGCTTTTACATTCCTGTTGGCAGGCAGCATAGACTCCAAACAATTAACAATAATTCTATTCTAGCAGGAATTCTTTTGACTCCCTCGTTTGCATACATTAAATATTTGAGATCTTCCAACAGATTTTCAGTCATATTTGAGTCAGGGGAATATTAAGGCCAATCCAAAACTTATATTTCACTTCTTGAAGCATTTAAAGGTTGATTTGTGTTTTGGATTATTATTCCACAGAAATGTATCTTCTCCATGAGGTTCAGTTTCATCACTGATTGTGGGACATAAGCCTCCATGACTAATTGATGCTTAGTAGTTTCAATTATTCCCTGTGCCTTTACAGTAATAATTGTGCCACTGGGTGTCACACATCTAAATATTGGAAAAGTGTTATTTTCTTCAAACAATTCTTCTTTTTTTCCTCCATATCCACTTTGGCAATTAAAGCATGTGTTCCATTTTCCTTTTACCAGGCCACAGCACTTGGCTTATCAAGGCTTTGTATTGCATACTTCATATATCATAGTGCTACATTTGTTTCAAGATATTCTGCCAGTAAAGTGTCCAAGAGTTTTAGTGGAATTATTTCTGTGCAAAAAAAAACTTATTTTGAAAAATGTACTTTCAATGTTCATGGTGGTAAAGCTAGACAAAGGTGTTGATTGGAGAAGACATGGATCAAGGCATTGGTCAAAAAATGTCAAACCGTGTACATCTCTATTCATGTCTTGGACAACTGACATCTGTCTTAACACGATACATGAAATATGCTAAATTTATGTGTAAGTAAAGCCAAAACTTATTTTTTAGATTAGGAAAGCGTTATGCCTCGTACACACAATACGTTTTCCCGACAAGAAAAGTAAGATGTGAGTTTTTTGTCAGGAATTCCGACCGTGTGTATGCTCCATCACACTTTTTCTGTCAGAATTCCGGCCAAGAAAAGATTGAGATCTCAATTTTCGTGATAAGAAAAATTCCTGTCGCAAATCGCGTTCGTCTGTATGCAATTACGATGAGCAAAAAAAAAACATGCATGCTCAGAATCAAGCAGAAGAGCCAAGCTGCCTATTGAACTTCATTGATCTCAGGTTGTCGTACGTGTTGTACATCACCGCGTTCTTGAAGTTCGGAATTTCAAATTTCAAGTTTAGTGTGACCGTGTGTATGCAAGAAGAAACACGGTTTTCCTGTAGGAAAAACTGATCGTGTATACAGGGCATAAGGTTACAAACCCCTGCCAGTTTATTGTTTACTGACTGTGTACCATTAGTGAAATTTCGTTTTACTTCATATGCTAGAGACGGAACAGGAAATTATGGGAAATCTCCCAAGCAGTGTGGATTTTTCTTCTAATGCCCTCTACACACGATCGGTTCATCCGATGAAAATGGTCTGATGGATGTTTTCATCAGATATCCGATGAAGCTGACTTTCATCAGTTGTACCTACACACCATCAGTTAAAAAAACGATTGTGTCAGAACTTGGTGATGTAAAACACAACGACGTGCTGAGAAAAATGAAGTTCAATGCTTCCAAGCATGCGTCGACTTGATTCTGAGCATGCGTGGATTTTTAACCGATGGACGTGCCCACAGACTATCGTTTTTTTCTATTGGTTTTTTAACCATCAGATAATTGTAAAACAAGTTCCTAGTTTTTTCACTGATGGATAAAAAACCGATGGGGCCCACACACAAGCGGTTCGTCTTTTGAAAACGGTCCATCAGACCGTTTTCATCAGACGAACCGATCGTGTGTACGCGGCATTAGACAGTTGTCCCTGGAACAAGGAAGACTGGAAGACTTCCCCTTACCTCTTGTTCTGGCAACAACTCTAACATTTTGAATGTTCCCTCACGTACTTTGTTGATGGCAGTGGTCACCAGGACAAATAAAGAGATGACTTGTCCCCATGAGGACACAGACAGTCACAAAAACAGATGTTCTAACCTGTCCCACTCCAAAAATAAAAAATAAGTTTTATCTAGAGATACAGTTGGACCAAGTTAGTTACCCAAGTGGCTAAAAATGCTCAGGTGAAGCCACTTATAAGTGGTGAAACATCTTCAACACTGCTAGACAAGTCCAGTTAAATGTGACTTATTACTAATATCTATGACAGATGAAATCCTTCACAGACAGAAATTTTACAGTAAATACCCACTGTAGTCAAATGTAGAATTAAACTGTCTTAACTAATCGATTCTGAGGGCATCACAGCTAACCTGGAAACCCTGCTAGCTGTTCTATAAATGGTTTTCCGTTTCAGCAAATATGCAGTAAAAATAAATTGGTGGGAATGGTAATAGGAAACAATTCTTGATTGGTAATGTACTTTTAAGAAACCTGCAAACTGATGGCAAGTACTATTTTGTTTCTTGGAAGTACTAGTGGCTAGTGAAAGGCAAAAATCTATCTATGCTCTAGTGTTGTGTGAGGGACTAACGTAAACCATGCCAACTAAGCTTTTTACAGTAGACCGAAATGCAGCAAAGCCGTTTAACAATCTTTTATTTGTTACGTCTTATTAATGTGATCCTTACAGTTCCTAGTGTTAAGGTTACCATATGATGGAACAGCATGTCCATTGACTCAGATCTCAAATTTAAGTAGGATTTGGTTCCTAGGGAGCTAGGATAACCATCTAATGTGAACTGTAATATCCTTGTTCGCTTTCTTTGGCAGCCAACTTTAAGGGCGCTTACTACACCCTGACTGTATGCCCACACTCTTTTGATCTGCCTATAACAGGCTGCTGGGGGCAAAGTGAGAGAATAGACATGTCATAAATTAGCTCTAACAGCCAGCAAGTGAAGCCCCAACATTTTTGTAAGATCACCTTACTGGTGGTTCAGAGACCTTTTTGGAAGATGGTGAGGTAAGTTACACCCAAAGCTAATTTATAACATTAGCATTAGCAGTATCCATCGTGACACACTAATACCAGAGACGACTAAAATATATTAATAGGAGTGACTGGCACTATATTTTCCAACTGTAAAAGGTTTTTTCAAATGTATTGGCATTCATTACCAGAATCTTACAACATAGTCTACTTACAGACCTGACATTTTGATGAAGCAGTCCTGGCCTAGGAGACCACATTTATCAGGGTAGTACTTTGGAGGTAGCTAAAGGGTCAGTACTGTGTTTCTAAATTCTTGCTTTAATCCACCACTTTTTGTCATGCACATGTCAGATCTGCTCACAGCAGTCTAGTCTGTGGCCATAAATTACTGCCATAGAACATCGGTATATCCAATTGAAAATGCTAATAAATTCCACAGCTCACATAGTAAATTTAAGACCTGTGGCTTCAACTATAAAACACTATCCACATTTCAAAGCATTTCTGTTTTACAGGATTAAATCAAATGGTATACTTTTAAAGTAAACTTTACTCACATTTTTTTGCTGAAATGACTGTTTACAGGGTATAGAGACATAATTGTTAGCCGATTCCTTTTAAAAATGATTAAAAATAGATAAAAATCAATCATTAATGTGCCTACAGTTTAGTTTAGTTTTTAGACTAGTTTCAGTTTGTTCTGTGTGTACAGAGACACACAAAACAAAACAAAAACAAACAAACACAGGGCAGTGTTTGTTTTTAAAATGAATCTGATTGGTTCTGAGGAGTTTTAGACACATAGTAATCACATCTTCTTGATCATGGACCACAATGAAAAGCTACCATGAGTTTTTTCATAAGGAGCCAGACAAGCAAGAAGTGTGGAGTTCAGCAAGGGATTACAGCAACTTCTAAGCTAAAACGGACTTGGAGGACATGAAAGCAGGACTGCTATAAGGTAAAGCAAGCTATTTAGCATTATTTTTTTTTTCCTTTACTGATCCTTTAAATAAAAGAAGAAGCTGGACTGAGTGGTTCCCACCGCTGATTTTAGGAAAAGGCATACGATAAAATACAGCACTGACCCTTTAAAAAGGGAAAGAAAGAAGTAAATGTTGGTGCACCAAGTCTGGGTCTTCCTCACCCCCAGAGGAGAGTTAAAGAAAAAAGTAAGGGGTGCTGTTTTCTTGTTTTCCTTACTTTAAATTCATCAGTCAGTAAGTCAGGGCAAAAAAGTGGGTGGTAAAAAAAAAAGTCCATGGTTCCCATACCGTCTGAACCTTTACATTTTTTAAATGTAGGTATTTTTTAAGTGATGATGAAAATATGCTCGTAATCAAAAAATGGAAATGATTTCAGTTCATCACTTGCATTGTTTCTTTGAACATGCTAGAAATATGACTATCCCCGGAAGAATCAATTCCCTAGCATAGCCTCCTTCCTGCTTGCTCTCTCCTCTTCTTTGAGTGTCTAACTACTCTCTGTGCTGCCCCAGCTCCTTTGTCCCTGCCTTCAGTACATTATCTTTTATGTAGCTTCCAGGGGAGAAATGACAGGGAATACTAAAGAGTAACTCTAAACCTGCTGGGGCTGCTGACGTTACATCTGAGATAGCAATGCCCAGCAACAGATTTTCATATACGGGATGATTTTACAGGTAAATACCATGCTACAAACAAACTATATGCATTAACAATCTTGTGTTTTTTTTTGTTGTTGAAATTATTGATTTGGCAGCAGTTTTTTTTAGTGACCTGGGAAGGAGTTATAACCTCTGCTGGGTTTTTATTTCGGTCTCTGTCGTTGTTGGCAAAGTCTATCCCCTTTTATCCAAAATTTCAGAAAATATTTCATGTCGCCAAAAGTACTTGGTATTGTGCAGATTGACAGTGACATTAAAGGCGAATTCCAGGAATAATCTTTATTGCCTACTTACATTGGTTTAGCTTGATATGCATACCTTACACTAGATGGGCCAGTAGGGAAGCTGACAATTACTGTAGTCAGCACTACTACAGTTAAAGTGTTACTTAACCCAGTAATACGAAAATAGTTAATCTGCACCCCCACAGGGCCCACAGCATATAAATCTTCTTTTTACATTAAAATACTGTCACTATATACCTTTTTGGCTGATATGTATACCACGGTTACATGATAAACTGCACATTTTCTCCAGTGCTGAGTGTTCAGGTAGAAGGAGATTTCCACTTCAGCCTGTATACACGCCCACATGTGTGATGTCAATATCATGTGACCTGGCTATCTCTGAGGACAAGTAAATATTCTCTCCAGCATAAAAGACACAACTGAGCTACGCTGCCTGTGTTGGCTGGCTTTCCCCAGATAGACAGTGCATGAGGGAAGAATCTGTGCATACAGGATACAACAGCTTTTTTACACAATGCAGGATTAACCACAAGCATGCTATGCTGCATATACAGAATGATTTTACCGTTGTGGGTTCAGTAACACTTTAAAGCCGCAATCTTCTGTATAGAGTGCATACCAGGTCCTGCTTCATTTCTGTGTGTGCTGCATCTTCACTGCACTCCACTGACCACAGGGGGCTGCTCGATTGGCACTGCCGCCATTGATAGAACAAGTTGTATTTTGTTTAATGAATGCAAGCCTTTTCTCTGATTGGATGAAGTGTTGAGCAAGGTTTGGTAATGTTACGATTTCCATCTTGTTCCACCAAAGAATGCTGTGTATTTATAGAAAAAATATAAGACATTCCATGAATGATGGTGATGCTGATTGAGTGATCTCTGTGGTGAGTGTGCAGTGGGGAAAATTTTCACACAGAAACCTAGCTGGACTCAGAAGATTGCTGCTATTACTGTAGTATCACAGACTACTACAGTGATTTTCAGCTTCCCCAGCAGTCCATCATGTTAGATATGCATACCTATATTGATCCCAGCTGCACCAGTGTAAGTATACAATACAGATCATTTCTGGAGTTAAGCTTTAAAGTGCATAGGACTAATTAAAGAAGAAGTTTGGGTTTAAAAAAAAAAAAATCTATAATCACATTTGTGCTGCAGCATCCTTGTGATGCTATAGCTGTTTACATCATCTCTAAGACTGAGAACTGTTGGATCACATGACCACTGCTTGCTCCGTTCTTGATCTGCTCAGTGGTTACTGTCAGTCACTGCTCTCTACTGTGCTCTTCCAGCACTCACTGAAGTGCAGGGGAGGGGATGGAAGACTGTCTCCGGCTCATTCGTGTGCTGAGAGGCAAAATCTGTCAGGATCCTTTCAGTGCCTGCAGTGGCTCTGCTACATCAGCTGATAGCGGGCAATAGTCTGCTATTAGCTGACTCTGGGTCACAGAAAAGCAAATAGCTTTGGCCATACTTCTCTTTTAAAGGAGTTGTAAAGGAATTTTTTTTCCACCCTAATGCAATCTATGCATTAAGGTGAAAAAACATCTGATGCTGCCGCCCCCCTTCGAGCCCCCGTAATACTTACCTGACCCCTCGAAAGTCCCGCGCGGTCCCGATATCCTCTTCGCCACTCAGCCTGGCCGCTGATTTGCTAGAGCGGATAGTTTGAGAGCAGAGCAGCCATTGGCTGGCGCCGCTGTCAATCACATCCAGTGACGCGGCAACCCGAGGGGTGGTGCCAAGTAATTTAGTGAGCGGCTATGGCTGCTCGCTGTATCACGGGAGCGCGCCCACAATTAGTGACCGCCATGCAAGCTCCTGCATGACTGTGGTGACTAATTGCGGGGAGGACCAGAGACAGCCGCTAAGGGACCCCAGAAGACATGGATCGGGGGCACTCTGTGCAAAACGAACTGCACAGTGGAGGTAAGTATAAGATGTTTGTTATTTAGAAAAAATAAATAAAAATTCCTTTAGTGACCCTTTAATGTCTTGTAAAGGACAGACATATGGAAACACATAATAATTGCGTGCATTTCCTTAAATTTTCATGATTATACAGTTTATTTTTCTAATGTATGCATGGTTTATTCCACATTTGTAAATTACTCCGTTTAGGTTTATAAATAAGTAGGCAGATTTATTTCAACATGTGGGGACACAGCTGTGAATGATTCACTTTGACTCATCATTCTTAGTTAATATCATTCAGCGGATGCGGATTTCAAGCTTTTGCTTGTAAATAAAAAAAAAATCAAACAAACTGGAGACAATATCTGGCGACTGGCGGACACTCTTCCTAATAAATGCCAAAATCAAAGTGAGCCATCATCAAGGAACCTCCAATGATAATGTTATTGACTTGTCTGGTACTGCAATAAATCAGGGCTGAAACTACAAAGTTCACCACTTCTTGATGTATAAAATGACATCTCTACTCCCATCCAGGTGTCAGCCATTCGGATGAGATTATATGTTTCATGTTTCTAGTATTTAGATGTGTGATTGTTTGTATGACTCATAGGCATCTGTTTTTTGGCTGGGAGCAATGGCAGTTCTTGGAGAATGAAGATTGACTGTGTGTCCTGAGCCTTTGGCCTTGTGCTGTGCACTTTTTCTTATAAGACTAAAGCAAAATGATGTGGCAAGCAGTTATGGGAACAATATGTGTCCTTTTTTAGGAGATTTGTATTGCCTGGCAACAGTGATGTGTGGAATAACAACACCTTTTTCTAATTATTCATTACTTTCAGCAATTTCTTTGATCACTAGAGCCTTTTCACACTTGTCCATGTTGCTGCATAAAAAAGGCATGTTAAGTAAAAATCTCAGGCTCAGCGACTAACTCAGCTATATATTATTTTCAGGGTGTACTATACACCACATAGGCTGCAACTGATGGGGATGCAAACGGATGACATGTGCACTAGATGCAAGAGAGATCATGGCGATCTCATACATCTTTTGTGGAGGTGTCCCAAACTGCACAAGTACTGGACTGAGGTGGTGAGCACTGTCAACTCTGTATTTGGGCTATCCATGCCTGTGGACCCCAGAGTCTGTCTACTGGGTGTGTTGGAGGAATATGTGACGGAGGTGTACACAAGGGAGGCGGTGCACAGGGTGCTATTTCAGGCCAGGAAGTTGATTATTATACACTGGAAATCTGAGACCCCTCCGACCTTAGAGTGGATTGATAGGACGGGTGAAATGTTACGCATGGAGAAGCTCATTTATCAACACAGGGGCAGCAACCGTAAATATGAGAGCCTGTGGGCTCCGTGGTTGGATACACCGGGGCTTTCACCGGTGGACCTAGTCATGGACAGACTGTTGGGATTAAATGTGGGATGAGTGCATAAATGTGGGGTAATGTGTATTTTGGTGGGAGGGAAGACAGCCCGGGGATTATGATGCCATGTTGTGTTTACCTTATGAGAAGTGTACTCTTGGTTTTGAAGTGCAATGCTGACTGTCCTATGTTGTTTAACACCTTTTCTTTATCGTACATCACGGGACACAGAGCGCATAGCCATTACACTTGGGTTATATGGGTACCTTCAGGTGTGGACACTGGTGTAATCAATTTCACAGGAAGTTTCCTCCCTATATAACCCCCTCCCACTGGGAGTGCTTCAGTTTTTTCGCCAGTGTCTTAGGTGTTGGTCACGTCTAGCTGTCCCTCGGAGGTCTCGGGACCCAGGATAGCTAGCCGGATCCGTCCGAAGTGCTTCAAAGCCAAGGTGTACGGTACCCGGGCCCTGCTGGAGTGGGGTTTTGCCTATAATGCCTCTCCTTGGAGGGCTGGATTCTGGGCTCCAGTGCCTTAGTCTCTTCCAAGAACTAAACGCTACTGATGCCAGGATGCTATATAGGTCCAGGTGTGTGGGTTCCTTAACACAGGACCCCGGTCCCTGAAGGTCCAAGACAATACCCACGGAGATGGGGGAAGGCTGGGCCTCTTGCATTTTGCAATACCCTGCGGCGTGGAGCAGGTAAGAGGGAACCTGCGGGACTTGGTTCGACAGTAGGTATCCCCCTGGGGGTTCTGGGTCGGCTAATGGTATGCTTGTGCATCAGCCACTATCTCCACTATGTCTTTTGAGGCAGGATGGGATGTACTAATGTTTACCCAGATAACATGTAGGTATATGTATGCTTTTAAAGATATGTATTTGCTACTCCCCCCAGATCTGCCTGTTAGCATGATACTGCAGCCCCACGTGCTATGAGGAGGAAATGCTGGCAAAACTCCTGTTTCTTAGGAAGCCTATGGGGACAGCTTCCTCTATGTGTGCACTACAATAAGATTAGTGTCTTGCCTGGTGTCTGTTTGGTTGCTAGCGCTGGTCCAGGCTTCTCCTCTGCTTTCTGCTTCCTCCATGTTGGTTTCAGCGTGGGGGGGGCGCGCGCGCGCCGCCTTTTACAGCGTCAGCGTGCGTGGGGGGGCGGGCCAGCAGCGTCAGGTCTCAGTTAAAGCAGCAAAGCATTTCCTGGCTGGTCATTCCCTCCTGAAAGCAGAGGAGGCTGAGGACACAGAGCGCGCAGCTGAGCCATTTCTGGCTATACAGTGACACCCAGTGGGGGTTTGTGGATCTTCAGTTCTGGACTTAGATCCATACTGACCAGAAAAAAAAAAAAAAAAAAAAAAAGTTTTTTTTTCTTAAAGGGACTCAGCCTTAGATCTGGCAGTATCAGAGTTGGTGCAACCTTGGGCTCCAGCTAACGGGCATTGGTGTGGCAATACTCACAGGACCTTCCTCGGTATTGCCGCCTTCTCGGGCGTATGAAAATTTGGAAATTTTTTACCATAGCCTGTTCTTATTAATGGTTCACTTCTAGCTACAACAGTTGGGTGTTGGCTTTAGGGGTGTCTCAAGGTTGTGCAATGGCTCCCAAGGGATCAGGACCAGCTAAGGCTGCAAAAGGTACCAAAAAACTAAAGGGGTCTCCATCGGGGTCAGAGGATTTGGGCCAGGCTCTAGCGGTCCCAACCTCACCAGATAGACCACCGAACAGCATGTTGCAGGAGCCATTGAGGGTGCTAGGGGCAGAGGCGGCCCCCAATCAACCCATTCCCGTTTACGTTACGGAAGAAATGCTAGCGACCACCCTGGGTGGGCTAGAGGAAAGGTTAACTGCTTTAATTGCCCGCTCTTTGCCAGGTGGCAAACGGGCTAGATCCCTGTCACCTAGATTGGTGTTTTCAGATGCAGAGGTCCTCTCTTCGGAGGAATTGGACCCACAGGGGGATCAAGCGGACCCGAGTCCCGACGGTTCAGACATTGAGGGTTCCACTGTAGATGAAATTTTTTCGGCTTCTCAAGCAGAGAGCCTGTGGATCCAGTCTCTGACAGATATGGTTCGCACTACTTTTAAACTTCCAGTGTCAGAACAATTAGCCCCCGCGGTATCCTCTTTAGGTTCCTTGAAGGCACCGTTGAGTGGTGCGTCTTTTCCGGTTCACCCCCTTCTGGAGAGCGTGATTTTTCAGGATTGGGCTCGACCTGATAGGATTTTTATCCCTCCTAAAAGGTTCACTATTCTCTATCCTATGGAAGAGGAATTTGCAAAGAAATGGGCACTCCCTACCATGGACGCAGCCATTTCCTGCGTAAATAAATCCCTGACCTGTCCGGTTGAAAATGTCCAGATGTTTAAAGATCCAGTCGACAAAAAGTTGGAGACCCTACTGAAGGCTTCTTTTACCACAGTAGGTGCCGTGGTTCAGCCAGCGGTGGCAGCCATTGGCGTTTGTCAGGCTTTAAAGGATCAGACTAAACAGATATTAAGGGACATACCGGCTCAGCAAGCTCGTGAATTGGCTGACCTCCCAAGGGCTCTCTGCTTTGCAGTAGATGCTATTAAGGACTCCATTTAACAGGCGTCCCGTTTATCTCTGCTGTTGGTTCATATGCGTCGCCTTTTGTGGCTGAAAAACTGGTCAGCAGAGGCACCCTGCAAAAGGCTTTTAGCAGGATTTCCCTTTCATGGTGGGAGACTATTCGGTGAAGACCTAGATAAATATATCCAGACCATATCAAGTGGTAAAAGTTCTTTCTTGCCTGTCAAGAAAAGATCGCGTGGGCCCGCGTTTAAGCGACAGGCCTTCGCAGGCTCGGCCCCTTCAACTTCCCGTCAGTATCGACGGCCTCCCGGGCGTTCAGCATTTAATAGCCACCCACAAGGACGAGCCACGGCAGGCAAGAGGCCATGGTCTTGCAAGCCGGTTAAACCAGTCATCAAGTCAGATTCATGAAGGGCGCCCCCACTCTCTTGGGTGGGGGGAAGGCTTCGGTTTTTCTCCGAAGTGTGGGAGGCCAGAATTCCCGACTCTTGGGTACTGTCCGTGGTAGCCACGGGCTACAAGCTAGAGTTTCGGGAAGTCCCCCCTCCTCATTTTCAGGGGTCAAGTCTTCCAAGCGACCCATTAAAGAGGGCCTCTCTTGTAAAAGCATTGGATCGTCTCTTGCTCCAAGGAGTAATTGTAGAAGTACCAACCCAGGAATGGCGTCTGGGATTCTACTCCAACCTTTTCATAATACCAAAGCCCAATGGCGACGTCAGGCCTATCTTAGACCTCAAACGCCTAAAAAGCTTTCTAAAGATTCAGACCTTTCGTATGGAGTCCATACGTTCGGTGGCAGCCAGCCTACATCAAGACGACTTTCTAGCATCTATAGACATAAAGGATGCGTATCTGCACGTGCCGATCTACCCGGCACATCACAAGTTTCTTCGTTTATAGATCACCGTCATTACCAGTTCGTAGCCCTCCCTTTCGGGTTGGCAACAGCTCCGCGGGTATTCACAAAGGTGTTAGCCCCGGTGCTAGCCGTCCTAAGGACAGAAGGCATTTTGGTCCTGGCATACCTGGACGATCTTCTGGTTATCGACAGCTCAGCTTCCAGCCTCAATCATGCAGTAGTTCGCACAGTTCAGCATCTAGAGGAATTCGGGTGGATTGTGAACCAAGAAAAATCGATATTGAAACCCACAAAGCAGTTGGAATATCTAGGCCTTCGGCTAGATACAGACTGCCAGAGGATATTTTTACCTCAAGCAAAGGTCAGATCAATAACTCAAGCAGTTCAAGTGATCTTAGGCAAGAAGAGGCCGACTATTCGCCTATGTATGCGACTGCTGGGGAAGATGGTGGCCGCCTTCGAGGCAGTGCCCTACGCCCAGATCCATACCAGATATCTCCAGGCAGCCATTCTCTCTGCTTGGAACAAGTCCATTCAGGCGTTAGATCGTCCGTTAGTGCTCTCCCCAGAAGTCCGGCGCAGCCTGTTTTGGTGGCTGGTCCCTCAAAATTTGTCAAAGGGGAAATCCTTTTGCCCCATCACGTGGAGGATAGTAGCCACGGATGCCAGCCTGTCAGGTTGGGGGGCAGTTCTAGAAAGACAGACCCAGCAAGGGCAGTGGTCGGAGGCAGAAAAACTGCTTCCCATCAATATCCTAGAGATCAGAGCTGCTCGGCTGGCCCTGATCGCCTGGACTCTCCCCCTTCAGGGTCTGCCAGTAAGGATACAGTCCGACAATGCCACTGCGGTGGCATACATAAACCACCAGGGGGGCACGAGGAGCCTAGCAGCCCAAAGGGAAGTAAACCTGATTTTCTCATGGGCCGAAGCCCATGTACCCTGCATCTCGGCGGTGTTCATCCCAGGGATAGACAATTCTCAAGCAGATTTTTTGAGTCGTCAACAGTTGCTCCCGGGGGAGTGGTCTCTTCACCCCCAGGTATTCCAAGAGATTTGCCAAAGATTCGGAGTCCCAGATGTGGACATTATGGCAACGAGATCCAACAAAAAGTTGGACAAATTCATATCCCGAGCCAGGGATCCCTCGGCCTACGGGACCGATGCGTTGGTTTGCCCCTGGCACCAGTTTTCTCTCCTGTATGCGTTCCCTCCACTGCAGATGATTCCCCGCCTTCTACGGAGGATCAGGGTGGAGCGCAGGCCTGTGATCCTGGTGGCCCCAGCCTGGCCCAGGAGGGCTTGGTACGCACTCATCGTGAGGATGTCAGTCGGGGCGCCGTGGCCGCTCCCCCTGCGCCCAGATCTGCTGTCTCAGGGCCCAATCTGCCACCCTGCTTCACAGCAGCTAAATTTGACGGCTTGGCGGCTGAATCCCTAATTCTTAAGGGCAGAGGCCTCTCAGCTCAGGTCATATCTACGTTAATTCAGGCTAGAAAACCAGTCTCTAGAAATATCTATTACAGAGTCTGGAGGACCTATGTGGAGTGGTGCGAGTCTCAAGGAGGGCATCCTCGCAAGTTTTTTATTGACAGGATCTTGCGATTCCTCCAGGTTGGCGTTGACAAGGGGTTGGCTCTTAGTACTCTAAAGGGGCAGGTGTCTGCCTTATCGATATGGTTTCAAAGGCCTTTGGCCACGCATTCGCTTGTGAAAACCTTCTTGCAGGGGGTCTTGCATGTAAATCCCCCTATTAGAGCTCCCCTCTGCCCCTGGAATTTAAATCTGGTCTTGTCAGCTTTACAAAGGCAGCCGTTTGAACCTCTGACAGAAATCCCTCTTGTGCTGCTAACCCGAAAGTTGGGTTTTCTTGGTGGCTATGGCTTCGGCCAGAAGGGTCTCCGAGCTGGCAGCCTTGTCTTGCAGGGAACCGTACCTGATTCTGCATATGGACAGAGTGGTTCTGCGGCCTCAACCTTCTTTCCTTCCTAAGGTCATATCCAGTTTTCACTTGAATCAAGACCTAGTCCTACCATCCTTCTTTCCTACTCCCCAGTCCAGAGAGGAAAGACTGCTTCATACTTTGGACGTGGTCCGAGCCATGAGGGTTTATCTCAAGGCTACAGAGAAGATTCGGAAAACAGATGTGCTTTTCGTTCTTCCGGATGGCCCCAAAAAGGGTCAGCCGGCTGCCAAGTCTTCCTTGGCTAGGTGGATTAAGCAGCTGATTTTTCAGGCCTATGGTCTGAAGCGCGTTCCACCTCCCTTATCAGTTAAGGCCCATTCTACGAGGGCCATGAGTGCCTCTTGGGCGGCACACCATCAGATCTCTATGGCACAGGTTTGCAAAGCGGCAACCTGGTCTTCCGTACATACGTTTACTAAATTTTATAAGTTGGACGTCGCAAAGGCTACGGACGCAGCATTTGGGCAGGCGGTCCTACGGGCAGCAGTATAGAATCCTCTGGGCCGGTTCATGCCCCCTTTTTTTCTGTTGGTGGAGCTATTTTACCTCCTGATAATGTTTTTTGTTTGGCTATTTTTGGCCTTACGGTCTCCCTCCCTTCATGGAGCATTGCTTTGGGACATCCCATATGTAATGGCTATGCGCTCTGTGTCCCGTGATGTACGATAAAGAAAAAAGGATTTTTAATAAAGGCTTACCTGTAAAATCCTTTTCTTGAAGTACATCACGGGACACAGAGCTCCCACCCCTCTTTTGGGGAACATTGTGTAACCTCGGAGAAATTGCTTGCTACAAAACTGAAGCACTCTCAGTGGGAGGGGGTTATATAGGGAGGAACTTCCTGTGAAGTTGATTACACCAGTGTCCACACCTGAAGGTACCCATATAACCCATATGTAATGGCTATGCGCTCTGTGTCCCGTGATGTACTTCAAGAAAAGGATTTTACAGGTAAGCTGTTATTAAAAATCCTTTTTTTCAATATGAGCAGTGACGGCCACTCATAAGGGGTATAGCGGTGCCGCCCCTAATCTCTATGCATAGATTTCAATAGGGTTTTCTTTCCTTTTTGAAGCACACGAGGCTCTAATTGGCTTAGAAAAGGGTGGGCTCAGGGCACAGAGCACTGCGACCCGGGCACACCCACTTGTGTGACATTAGCAAATTAATATTCACCAATGTCTTCCTGCTTCTCCTCCTGGCTAATCGGGAATCCATAGCAGGCCGCTTGCTGTGGGGGCACTCGGCAGGAGGAAGGGGCCAAGAGCACCGGTGAGGGACTCGATAAGAGGAAGATCTGGTTTGTAAAAAAAAAAAAAAACAAGACTTTAATATCACTTTAATGATCGTTGGCAAGATTTTTCAAATCTACTGGGAGCGCTTAAATGCATAGGCTATTTTCTACAAAAGGGGGATGTTCTGCTTCCATAATTTAATCACTGAAAGTGTGATCTCTATAAGTGATTCAGTTGTGGTTGAATAGCTTTAAAGAGAAGTATGTTTTTGTGTCTAGCTCCAGCAGAGTACAGTGCATGTTATGAATGGAGGCTAAAGCATGAAGATAAAAGTTGGGACTAACTACACAGAGCATCCATTAGCTACAGAGTGTGGAAGGGACAATATTATTTGAACGGAAACAAACAGCAATGTATGTGCAACATGAATTCAGACAGTATAATAGACACTCTTGACATGTTTCGTGGGCATACAAGTCTACTTCCTCAGGAAAACCAGAGGGTAACCATACTTTATTTAGCAAGGCAACAATACATCAGCCAGTTTAAAACATGTTGACCATGGCTTGTATACACATAGATCCAGTCCCATAAGAAATGGCCAAATCTGGGAACCACTCACTCAGACAGTTATCTCCCTTAAGATGGTAGGCAGTGATAAAAGTTATAAAGTGCCCTCCTATCTCTCTTCAATTGTTTATCTGTATATATCATACATAATGTTGCTTGCTTGTCCTATAGTCACTGAAACATGTTGGAAAACACCTGGGGAAGCTCCTTCAAGGAATGTCTATTTACAATTCAGACTCCCCCTGGCTTTTTAGGCTCCTAAATGATAAGCACAATTGTCCACAGTGGTCAGCTTATCTATTAATTCTATGGGCCAGATTCAGGTAGATGAGAGTATCTTTCCTCTGGAGTAACGCTTCTCATTTACGTTACTCTGAAGACCCTTTCAGCGCAATTCCTGTAATTCACATAGCAGTTGCGCGTAAACTTGCGCCAGAGTAACGATAATGCGCTGGCGTAACCCGACGCAAGTGGAAGTGGGTGTGATCATATGTAAATGATGGGCGGAGCCCGGCGCAGAGGCTTACGTTCAGCGCATCATCCACGGAGCATGCGCAGTGAGTGCGGCTCCCCTCGCCCCCTTGTGCGCATGCTCACAACTTCCGTCGGCACCACTTCCTGGGAAACGTCAGCGCAATGCGTTCCGCTGGGCGCTTAAAAGCGCTGGCGGAAACGCCATTCCGGCGCAAAAGTAGTTCCGTTTCCCCCCACCCCAGGGAAGATACTTTTGCTCTGTGATGGCTGCTCCCGCTACCCCCAGAGAGAGGAGGAACCTCAATTTTAATACCCAGGAGGTCTCTGTCATTATATCGGCTATGGAGACGGAGAATGAATTTCTCCATGGCAAAAAAAGCCGCAAGACCAGCCGGGAGAGGAAGCAGGGCATCCTGGAGTCCATTGCTGCCAGGGTCAATGTCCTGGGCTACTCCACCCGGACTGCTGGGGACATACAAAAGAAAATCAATGACCTGCGGCGCAAGGTGAGGGACAAGGTGGCCTCCATCAGGAGGTATGAGAGGGGCACAGGTGGTGGTCCCCCATGTCCTGTCACCCTGACCGCAGAGGAGGAGGTGGTCGCTCGGTGCCTGGAGAGGGAGCAGGTGGAGGGGGTCGCAGGCTATGACTCCGTGGAGGAAGGCACAAGGACAGGTAAGTGTTTTATAATCCCCTATTTGATGTTTTGCATTTGGGGGGGGGGGGTACATGTGCCAAGTGTGTGGGACCACCAACATGTGTCTGCTTTGTGTCATCCACAGATGACGGAGCTGGGCCATCATCTGTCAGCCTGCATTCCACCCCATCCCCCCCACGCCATCATGTGCCCGAGCCACTGGGTGGTGAAGAGGTTGTTGAGGAGGAGAGTGGCCACACCACACCTGCCGAGGTGGTTGTGGAAGATCCTGCTGTGGCAGAGCAGGACTTTTCTTTGGTCTTGTCGGTCTCCTCCCCTTCTCCTGGCCCGTCTGTCGTCCCCTCCCCCATCCTTGGAAGCCCCTCAAGGGCGACACCTTCCACCCGAGGACATACATCTTCTGGCCCCAGGAAGGCGACCCAGAAGACCAGGGGGGTGTCTGATGGTGTCCAGGACCAGTTGGCAAGGGATCACGCCAGACAGACAGAACAAATGGGGGCCATAGCGGACCACTTGCAGAAAGTCTCTGACAGCCTGGGCTCCGTTGCCAACATCAGCAACGCAGTGCAGGATGTCAGCTCTAACTGCGCTGCAGTGGTCACCACTTTGGGGGAGGTGCAGGGGGATATCCAGCACCTCACTGCAGCCGTCCAGGCCAACACTGCTGCCATCCATGGTAACAGTGCTGCCATCCGGGAGCAGGGGAGGCTGAGTCGGCGGGCCCAGCATTACCAGATGACCCGTCAGCTCCGGATGCAGGCCCAGACCAACAGTTATCTTGGACGGATAGCCAGGGCCTTGGAGGGCACGCAGGCCACACCTGCCAGGAGTGGCCCACCTGGGGATCAGCCACCTCCAGATGCCCCCCCACCCACTCCATCCAGGCAGCTGCGGAGCCAGAGAGGGGCCCCCAGAAGAAGCCCCCGGCATCCCCGATGAGGCCTTTTTTTTGGTGCTGGTTTTATATTATTATTTTTGACATACTCAGGTCATGAGTTTATTTTATTTTTTTCTCAGGTTATGAGGTTATTTTTCTTTTATTGGTCAGGATATGATCTTTCTAATTTCTTTTTGTACTGCACACGGTCAGGAGTGCAGGGGACAGTGTGAATGGTGTGTGAATGTGAGAGGGTGGCACTCCTGAAAGTAAGGGGTGTCACCCTCGGCCGTGGTGGTGAAGTGAACCCCACGGCTGAATGAATGACGTGTGAAAGGTGTGTGAATGGACAGTGACATCATTGGGGCCTTGACGCGGCGTTACTGCTCCCAACTCCTACATGCTGGACTTGGGCTAATCCAATGTGATGTGCATGTGGTGCGTGTGATGTAGGGACATCAGTGGTGTACACGCGTGCATTGTCTATGTGATTAATGTTTTGGTTTAGTGTCCAAAGATGCCTACGGCGAGGACCCTCCTGACTGCTCTTCCATCAGCAGACTGGGTGTCCTCTGGCAGGGGGGGGCTGTGTGGGTCGGGGGTCAGGTCATCACGTATGTCAATATGCAGGCCTTTTTTCATAGCAAAGTTATGTAGTATGCAACATGCACCGATGATCTGACACACAAAGGTAGGGGAATACAATAGGGCCCCCCCAGACTTATCCAGGCATCGGAAACGGGACTTCAGGAGCCCGAATGTTTGCTCCACCACTGCACGGGTTTTGATGTGTGCTTCATTGTATCTTCTCTCTCCTCTGGTTTGGGGGTTCCGGAAAGGAGTCATTAGATGGGGTCCCAGTGCATATGCAGAGTCACCTGTAAGGTAAAAGACAGGAGAATGTTAGTCATGCATGTGCGATTTCTGTTGTGCATGACGGGAGGGGATAGTCATGCCTGACTCCCATGTCACTCACCAACCAGCCAGCTGTCCCCATACATGTTCTGGTTAAATTCTGCTGGGATGGGGCTCTGACGGTATATGAAGCTGTCATGGCTGGACCCGGGGTGTTTGGCACGGACGTGCCATATGAGGCGTTGGGCATCGGCTATCACCTGTACGTTGATGGAATGCCAATGCTTCCGATTGCGGTATATGTGCTCTGTGGCACTGGGGGGCTGTAGGGCCACATGTGTGCAATCAATGGCCCCCACAGTGCGTGGGAATCTGGCAATGTTGTAGAAATCTGTCATTGCCTTCTGCCGCAGCTCCTCAGTGGTTGGTCTGATGAACTGGTTGGACATGCGTCTGAGGATTGCAGGGACAACCTGGTGCACACATCTGCTTATGGAGGACTGTGACATCCCAGCCACCACTCCACTTGTACGCTGGAATGATCCACTGGCAAGGAAATGGAGTGTTGCCAGTACCTTCACCAGTGGCTGCACTGCTTGTGATCGGTGTGTTGGGCTGGTGATGTCCTCCTGCAGGGTTGTGGTTAGTTCAAGTATTGCATCTGGGCTGAATCTGAAGAGGCGATACACCTCCTCATCCCCCATGCCAAAGAGGTTCATACGTGTGCGGTATATCCTCTCACGTGCCCGCCTTCTTGGTTCCAGGGGACCCATCAGTAGTTCTAGGACCACGAGTGCCCCTGGCATGTTGGCACACAGAGGTGTTGTCCTTGCAAGTGGGGGTGCTCAGCTAGCCCTTATCGTCGGTAACGCTGCTGTAGCTGCTCTCCTGCTGACCTGTGACCGTCTGGAGTAAAGATAAAGCAGCCTTTTGTAGAAATAACTTTGCGCTGGACGGATCAGATACGCGCGGCGCATGTAGCCAGCGTATGGTGCTAATCCGTTCGTGAATTGGGAAATCTCCCTCATTTGCATATTTGCAGGGGAAATCAATGGGCGCGACTGATGCGGCCAGCGAAAATAAACGCTGACGATACTCTGGCGTCGGAACGTTCCGCCGGTCGCAAATGAGCCGTTATTGGGCGCATCTAGTTTGGTGGGTACGGGCACATAGAAACGTCGGCGCATCAGCACAGTTACGCGGCGCATATCCAAATACTCCAGCGCAAGTGTTCGTGAATCTGGCCCTATGTGTACAGTGGTCTCAGATGTTGGGGTATTCCTCACCCATCAGGTGATTCCCCAGGAAGACAAAATTAAACTATATGGGCCCATTTACATGTGTGTATTACCATGTCTACATGATTCTCGTGTGACAGAGTATATCCAGCCTTATGCCGCGTACACACGATCACTTTATGTGATGAAAAAAAAACGAAATTTTCTGTGAAGTAAAAAACTACGTTTTTGAAACTTCACTTTTCAAAGACGATGTTGCCTACACACTATCGTTTTTTCACAAAAAGCGAGGTTACGTTCACCACTCTTTTCTTTTGAAGCTCGCTTCATAACTAGCTTCTGGGCATGCGCGGGTTGAAAAATGTTGTTTTAAACGACGTTTTTTGCTACACACGGTGACTTTTTGTGAAACAAAAAACAACGTTTTGAAAAACGACACATAAAATTGAAGCATGCTTCAATTTTTTTTTGTAGTTTGTTACAAGACATAAAACAACGTTTTCCCCTACACACGGTCAATGAAATTGACGTTTTTAAAAACGTCATTTTTTTTTCATCGTGTGTACGCGGCATTAGGCTATGTTGCATGTTCACAATACCTGATTCATATTTAAACAATTGGCTCCAGTACATTACAGATACTTCTTCATTAGGCTGTGTCTGTAAACTAGTACAGTGCACTTTCGCAGTGCATGTAAACATTATTTCCACATGGTAACTGTCACTTGTAACATCAGTCCCGCTAATCCATACATATCTGTTCTTCATCTTCTAAAAGGGGCTTGTCTTCTTTAGGCTATGTAGATTCAAATTCAGACATCATCTCTTATAAGCAGTACCATTGCTCTTCTTTACATCTGCATATACCACTGAATCCATCCATGCCAATGTTACATGTTACAACAATCATCACATTGGCATTGACAATTACCATATTGTGTCAAGGTATGTTACTATATTCATGAGTAGTTGTGGTTGCCACGCGTGTTCTAGAGCAGGGTTAGGCAACCTGGGGCCCTCCAGCTGTTGTGGAACTACATTTCCCCTGAAGCATTGCAAGGCTGGCAGTTACAATTATTTCCAGAGGCATGATGGGACTTGTATTTCTGCAACAGCTGGAGCGTCCCTGGTTGCCTACCCCTGTTCTAGAGCAACTGCTTAGTATAATACAATCACTTCAGGCGTCATTTTTTTTTTGTGGGGTTCTAAACGAGCCCTTTCAACAAGACATAAATAAGTATTTAGTATGATTGGGCTTTTATGATAAGGGTCTCCTAGAGATCTCAGGATATTTCCATGGTCTTCACGTTATAATCTCAATGAAGTTCAGTATATGTGACTCTTTCCCCTAAATTACTTTTACAGAATTACTAATGCTCACAGGTGAAGGAGGGCTAAAAGCTTGAACATGAAGTATAAAAACATACTAAATAGATAAATGGAATATTCTAAAAGTCCATTCTAATAGCTATGTGTTTGTACTATAGTATATGTTTGTGTTTTCTTTTGGTGGTGCATTATTACATTTTTGTTGTTTCAATATCTTTGAGGGCAAGTATGAGCGATTTTATTACGTTAAGCCTTGTTGTGTCACCATAGGTGTGCACAGTCTATTGCTTTACGGTGTGCATCCCTAAGCTCAAACACACATGCATGTGTATGTGTCTACATATATATGACCCCGGCACATTGTTCTCCCTGCCGACACAGTGAAAGGGAAGAGCAATAAACACTCCTCTTATGGCAGAGCCGGTAAGAGGGAGATCTTTCCCATGTTCCTGCTGCTACACAGAGCGATAACACTAATGCGCATGGGGTGCTTAGGGTGTGCCTGGGCCCACCCTGTGCGCACGCCTATGTGTGTCATGTATTTTGGTACTGCATTGCACACAGGCATGCATTGCATTAATATGACCTGCATGTTTTTTTTGCTGGCCTTGGATAACTTGAAATGTTCATGATAGAATGACCCGTGAATCCCTTAAAATGATTGTAGTCATAATAGTGCACTTGAAACAACACAACTGAGTACTACTGTCCATGATACATATTTTATTTCCATCAACAGTTAAACTAGAACCAAAGACAAGAAAACTCTATGCTCCAACAATTCTCTGCCCACGAGGCCCTTCACCGTGCCTGCATTTTCTCCCCAGCTTCTTCTCGATGTATCCCCTTCTTCAGTCATTTATCTCTTTTGTCAAATAGAATTCCCATTCATAGTTGAACAGTTTTCCTTTCCTGAGTATTTTTTTAAATCCCTTTAGAAACTAAAAACATTCACGACTTCTAGAATGGTCAAGCTTTGAGAAATGAGGTCCCACAAGTGTGCCATAATCATCTTCTTTGTGTTGCATTTTCTACAGGGGAAGCTGCCTGTGCTGCAATTGGGTCGATCAGAAGATCTCCGGCCTGGTGAGTTTGTTGTGGCCATTGGAAGTCCATTCTCTTTGCAGAATACAGTCACAACAGGTATTGTGAGCACGGCACAACGTGGTGGGAAAGAACTGGGCCTGAGGAACTCTGATATGGAATACATCCAAACTGATGCTATCATAAATGTGAGTGCCTCATAGTTATTGAACCTCCTTGGCATTTGCCATAACATGCTAATCATGAGTCTGAAAATTGTTTTATTCCTTTCTTTTGTAATATACGTTAGTGATTTTATTGTAATCTGACAAATGCGTGACTCTTCACATTTTCACTCCTAGCTCAAGGAAAACCAATTATATATATTCCTATGTAAATAGCGGTACGTAGTAATAGGCTCCTACACAAATAAACTGTTTGCTTTCCCTTTCTTGCACTTTTGCATACCCACTGGCTGTGGTGCCCTCTGGCCAACCTCTCCACATCTGGAACTCACATGACAATGATATGTTCAGCCTCGCCCCATTTTATTTCTGTTACATCTCTTTATTTATTACCTCATTTAATACAGCTTGTATCCCTAACTGGCATTGCCACCAGCACCAATGCCATTACTTCTGTAACTTTACCAACTCATAGGCCTAATCATAGATCTGATACAGCCGATATGTTTTATGCAAAAGCACCAGTTTTCAGTATTATTATATTTACCGTGAGGTTGTAATTTATTGTTATAGCAGTCCAAGAGGTGACAGCACCAAAGAACAGTCTGACAACTTAGGTTTATCGTTTTGGTGCTACGCAGTCTGGACATCAGTACAAACCTGCAGGGAATTCAACAACGAAGAGGGTGCAGGGGCTGTAAAGAGGAGTCACAAAACTAGATTGTGTAAGGGTCCTTTCACACATGCAGACCATTTTTAGATCCGTTTTTTTATCATCAGTTGATCAGTTTTTCATCCGTTTCTTCATCCGTTTTTTTTTTTTTTTGGTTAGAACTTTATTTTTATTACATATTTTGATGAAAAACGGATGTTAGTGGATCGGATGTTAAACGGATCGTCCGCTAACGTCCGTTTTTCGTCCGTTCCGTTTTTTTGACGGAAGAAAAATAGGGTTTTCTTCCGTTCAAAAAAACAGAGCTGAACGGAGACAGACGTTAGTGGATGCGTGTGAAAGGACCCATAGGAAAGCATTGTGGTCCATAAACGGACGTCTAAAAACGGACGAACGGTCCGCACGTGTGAAAGGACCCTAACATGCATCCTTCTTTCTCTGAAGGGAGCTGACCTGTGGACTGTATAATGAATTCCAAATTAGTCTGCTGACCTTAAAAACTGAAAAGAAGGTATATTGCCACAATTCAATGCATATATTGATTGGCAGAAGATCAAACTTGTAAAAAAACTCATACTGGCGAGTGCCTAAATCCACTGAAGCTACTTGGCTGCAATAATCTATTTGGTATCCAATGTTTTCTGAAGTCTAATAATGGCAACTTTGTAAATAAAGAACAATTTGGGGTGGTTTATAATATGGTGTTAACTGCTTTCATAATATAAGATGGCTGGTGACAAAGCAGAATAAGTCCAAATAAATGTTGGCAGTCGTGTGCCTCTGAAAAAAACATGAAAATATATGCGTTTATTAAATGTAAAAGGAAAGCTGCTAGCACAATGTGTGGATAAGACAGATAAAAATAAGTTCAAAGGTGAAGTGCTGTGAAAAAAAAACAATGTCCAAAATGAGTATAAGTAATCTTCAAGGTGTTCAAAATGTTGAAAACGAAGAACCTCCACCGAGATTTCAGTGTGCAGAAATATAAACACACCACACCCTGTGCAGTCAAACTGCTTACCACAGGGGTGTCCAAACTTTTTTCAAAGAGGGCCAGATTTGATTAAGTGAACATGCGTGAGGGCCGACTATTTTGCATGACATTCTTTGAACCATTAAAATTCGGTCAAATGCCGCGTACACACGGTCGTTTTTTGCGATGAAAAAAAACGAATTTTTTTGTGAAGTAAAAAACGACGTTTTTGAAACGTCACTTTCAAAGACGATGTTGCATACACACCATCGTTTTTTTCACAAAAAGCGAGGTTACGTTCACCACACTTTTCCATTGAAGCTCGCTTCATAACTAGCTTCTGGGCATGCGCGGGTTGAAAAACGTCGTTTTAAACGACGTTTTTGCTACACACGGTGACTTTTTGTGAAACAAAAAACAACGTTTTGAAAAACGACACAAAAAATTCAAGCATGTTGGAATTTTTTTTTTGGTCGTTTTTTTTAAGACAAAAAACGACGTTTTGCCCACACACGATCAATTTAAATGACGTTTTAAAAAACGTCGTTTTTTTCATCGCAAAAAACGACCGTGTGTACGCGGCATAAGTGTGTTCGTCTGAGCACTAATACACGGCCCAACAAGAATTCTCTTGCCTTTGTGGCTGTGTGCGGTGAAGAGATGAGCTTGGGCGTGTTATTTGGATATACTGTATATATTTCTTTTGTGGCTTCAACAAATCCCAGAGCGCTGCTTAGGACTAAGGATGAGCTTGGGCGTGTTATTTGGATATACCGTATTTATTGGCGTATAACACGCACAGGCTTACCATTGCCATGAATGCAGCCTCACCATTGCCACGAATGCAGCCTCACCATTGCCATGAATGCAGCCATACCATTGCCATGAATGCAGCCTTACCATTGCAACCAATGCAGCCTTACCATTGCAACCAATGCAGCCTTACCATTGCAACCTCACCATTGCAACAAATGCAGCCTCCCAAGTGCCATAAATGCAGCCTCCCAAGTGCCATGAATGCAGCCTCACATGTGCCATGAATGCAGCCTTACCATTGCCATCAGTGCAGCCTGAACGATGCCCATCTGCAGCCTTGGAGGGCAGAGGGAGGGGAGCGGGACGAGTGCTGACAGATTACAAACAGGAGAATCTCTTGTTTACCCTGTGGCCTCTTTAATACAAAGTGCCGCCTCCTATGATAGACAGAATAGTGATCCAATGGCATCCCAGGAAACGGGATTTCTAATGGAGACGCTGCTGAGTAAACAGGAGATTCTCTTCATGTAATCTGACGGCGCTCGTCCTGTCCCCTCCAAGGCAGAGCCAATAAATACAGTATATATCTTTTGTGGCCCTGGGGGCCACAAACAATATATATCCAAATCCCCAGGGGGGCCATATTAAATCAACGAGGGGGGGCGCATTTGGCACCCGGGATGGAATTTGGACATGCCTGGCTTACCAGATCAACATCATAATAGGCATGTAGGATTGGATAATGCAGGGATCAATGGCAGTCGCACTTCAACTCGGAAAATAAAATCCACATCAAGGCTAAGAAGACATCCACAACTCAAAAGGATCCAAAGTTGTAAATAGCGTTCATCAGGAAAAAAAGGGGGAACAAGCAACAAGCAATTTATTGTAATGTACTTACAAACATGACAGGTAAACAGGCATCAAAAAGCATTAAAAGTTTCATGGAGTACATCGTACATGTGTCAGGTCAGCCTTACATGTTTCATCCAACAGGATTTCTTCAGAGTCGTGTGCCTCTATTTACAGTACTTTTGAGTTAGCGTCTGAAAAACATATCTATCTGTATGATTCTGAATGCTCTAAAAGAAGATAAGTAGGTAATAACTGGGACAGCACTAACTGTAAGTGTTTGTTTGTCTTTCAGTATGGAAACTCAGGCGGACCTCTTGTGAACTTGGTAAGAGCTCATGTCCTCCCTGCCTGCAGGTACTGGTTCTATGTGTAGAGTCATGATGTGCTGTCAGAACACGTTGACTGATACAGCCTGGCAGAAGGTTAGCTGTACTGACATTACTGTATGACTCAGATCTGCGGTTGGCAAAACTTTCAGAGGGTGGTGGTGTTACTGACTGACTAACCCTTGAAACACATGTAAAAGTTCAATAGATCTAAACTTTGTGAACATTTAGTCACTGGGGGAAATTAAAGTTTCCAGCCCACTGACATGGTGATAATTTTAGAAGTAAATCCGGATAGGAAATCATCATGCGTTGGAAGTATTGCAACTTTTTTAGTGCAAGGCAGAAAATAAAGATTAATGGAGTAAAATGATTACCTCTGATGGGATGACAAACTTAAACAAACATTGCAAGCCCTGTGCTTCTCCACAACCACCATCTGTATTTTCCTTCTTACTGCTCCTACCTTTATTCCTGCCATAAAGCTGTTTTTCTTAGGTTTGTACCTATCTGTTTCAGAATTCCCTTTATGGACCCTGTGGTCACATCGTATGTCTTATGTCTGCATTATTATTCTCTTAATTTATGCTTTCTGTTATGTCTTTCTTCTTGACTGTCCCTCATTTGATTTCCATGTTGTGGCACCCTTCTAGCGTAGGATGTTAGGCAAATTTCGTTTTTGGTTCCCGCTTCCTCCTGCTTCTGGAAGAAGATTCTGGAACATGAGGCTGGGAGAGGCAAATGACCAGCCGGATTATTTACTATGCCCCTGCCAATTCCTGGAAGGGAGTGTCCAGAAGGGGACTAGGGAGCTGATAAATGGTCTGGATGCCCTCGCAGCCTGTGGACTGTGTAGCTGTTCTTTTAGGTCTCTGCTGTGGCACAGCTAAGACCTGGAGTATTTGTCTAAGGAGCAGGGGCAGACTGACCATTTGGGCACTCGGGCCATGCCACTAGGGGGCCGCATCAGGGTTGCCAGCCTCAGTAAAACCAGGAACAGTATGTAAAAAAATCCCAAGATTATAGCTGCCACGCCTCTCCAGTACCTTTTCAGTGTGTGTATGTGTATTCTGTGTGTATGTATACTGTGTGTGTATACTGTGTGTGTCTGTGTGTGTATATTGTGTATGTATACTGTATGTGAGTGTGTGTATACTGTGTGGCCCCATAATCTATTCCCCGGGGGCCCCATAATCTATTCCCCGGGGGCCCCATAATCTATTCCCCGGGGGCCCCATAATCTCCTATCGCCCGGGGGCCCCATGAGTTGTCAGTCCGCCCCTGCTGAGGAGCTGACTGTGGAACTTCAGCATAAGGTATTGGATCTGGAGAAGGATTGCCTCCCTCATTGGACTGTGTCTGGAGGAAGCTGGAAGGTGTGCATCTGTCCTAGGGACTTGTGACTATTAACCCTGAATTGTGATACCTGATGACTTTGTGCTTTTGGGATGAAAGTGCCAAGGGTAGCTGTCGACTGAGACAGCTCTAATAGGGTTTTAGAATACTGGCTGTTCCCCTGTCCTTGGCAGAATCCTTGAGTGGGAGCCTAGAGAAGAGTGTCCTCTTGTTACTGTGCAGCATATTGGAGTATCCTATTCCTTCCCTTCCTCCCTTCCCTTCCTATCTCCGCTCTTCTCTTCCTTTTTTCTTTTCCTTCCCTGATACACAAGGCTGTCAGTCTGCAGCCATAGTACAGTAGATACTGTAGTTAGTGATTAATGGCTAGAACACACGGGCTAAATGTTCAGAGACATCAACCGGTTCAAAAAGCTTTAGCAAAACGTGTCCGAAGCCCTGTTTCTTCTGCCTCGTTTTACTCTTGCTTCGGCTTCAACAGACATTAAAGCGCCTACCGCTTCAATGTGCTTTTTCAATGTGTTTTTGATGCTTCTGCGATGCTTCGGTGGTGCTTCAATGATGCTTCATTGATGCTTCAATGATGCTTCAATGATGCTTCATTGATGCTTTGGTAGTGCTTTGATAATGCTTCGGTGGTGCTTCTATGGATGCTTTGAAAATGCTTTGAAGCGCCACTAAATTGACATGGGGTATCATTTTTGAACTGAAGTCAAAGCAAAGCAAAATCAAGGTGTAAACAGGACTGTAAGCTAATCATTTTATTTAGTGACAGGGGCTTTTACTGGCGTTCAGAGAGCTTTAAAAAAGCCTGTCCGAAGCCATGTTTTGAAGCAAGTTTAAACTAGCCCTAATGAAGCTTGCCAGATGCCCTGTGTATGTTAATATCTCATACAATCAATTTCTCCAAAACAAAGCAAAGCTAAAGTTGAATTAAGTCCCTCAAAAGCTGCAGGTGCTTCAAGCGAACTTTGCCATAGACATCTATGGAGGCTTTGAAGACGTTTTGAAGCACCACTAAAGTGACATAAAAATTTTAAGGCGAAGCTGAAGCAAAGCAAAACAAACGCAAGGTGTAAACAGGACTGTAAGCTAACCATTTTATTTAGTGACAGGAGGTTTGACTGGCCTTCAGAGAGCTTTACCAAAGCTTGTCCGAAGCCTTGTTTTGAAGTGTAAATGAGCCCTAAAGCAATGAATGGACATTTTAGGAGTTATGCCTCCATACTTAGAGCTGGAACACAGCTAAAAGGCTTCAGTTCACAGTAAAGCAGACATTAAGGGGCAGATAGGGAAGGTCTTAAAGAGTATGTAAACCGAGAACTTCATACTCCTTATAAGTGGCTGTTGTACTATGTACAAAAAATATTCCGTTCTCTTTGTAATGTTTTCTTTATGAAAAATCCATGGTGTTCCCACCAGTCCCTCTGCTTTCCTTTTAATAAGTGACTATACTAAGCAGTAGAGCACACTGTGGTCAGTTCTCTAGCTATGCTGGGAACTCAGCCTGCTCTCCTAGAATGATCAGACTTGGCCTGATACCCCCCCTTCCCTGCACAGCCATTCACTGGGAAGCTTGTGAACTGTTGTTTCTCCTCCCCCTAGCTCTTATGCAGCTGACCGCAGAGGGAATGTGATCACTTATAAAAGATATTTACAATGTTTTTTTTTTTTTATATCTATACACACATGTTTTGCCTTTCATTTCTTTTTCAAACTGAATGGGTTGCTTTTAGGGCTGTTACTGATTAAAATTTTCGTGTTCGATCAATAGTTTTTTTTTAATCGATTAATCGACTAATTTTGATTAATTATAACGCAAATACAGATCCAACTACTTTTAGCTGATCTCCTTGCAGGCTAATTCCCAGTGCAGCTACCAACCACTGGAAAAATTGATAGGATACAAAAAACACAAAAAGGCAGCGCTCGATGGGAATAGCATTAAAACGTTTATAGTCTTCAAGTAGGTAACAAAATAAATATTGCACTGGAGATAAAATCGATGTAGCTACATAAACTGTAAAAATTGTGTAATACCAAGCGGTAGCAAAAGCAGTCATAAAAACATGTAGCTAAGTATGATACTGGTATAGAAATGTGTAGAACGATACCACTGCTGAATCCAGATGAGGAGAGGTTAACATAATTTCCGTCGGCATGTAGATGTCCCGTGAAGGGAACTATCACAATTCCCAGTGGATGGCTGTAGAATCCCAGGTTGATAGAGGGAAGTGTAACAGCCCTTGTGTGTGGCAGATAGTAAGGTCCCGCCGGCATGCAGATATAAAGGCACAGCAAAGGAGCCATTCAGATGGACACGGCAAGCCACGCCGGTGTCCATGACGTCACCGGATCTCCGACGGAACTCCCTGAAGACCTGCAAGCCGGCGGAGAGGTGAGTACCGATTAAAAGAATTTTTGATCGTCAATTTTTTTTTACAATTAATCAAGGAATTAATAGTTAATTTCCACAGCCCTAGTTGCTTTAGAAGGTGATCTGTTGCAACCACTTTAAGGACCATTCTATCACTTGACACAATGTATAAATCATTTGTTTGATTCTTGCATGCCACAACCATGCTTGGGACACGTTTAACGTTTCTACCATTAAGGAGTGCTCTCTGGAAGTTTAAAATTTGCAAGCTGTCATCTAGAAATGTTGTTTCCATCAAGCGGCATAGTGTTTCCTTTCCTCACTGCTTGCCAACCACACTTCATTAACCGGCATTTTCCTCCTTTCACCACAGGACGGTGAAGTGGTCGGAATAAACACTTTGAAAGTCACTGCTGGAATCTCATTTGCTATCCCGTCTGATAAAATACGCAAATTTCTCGCCGAGTCACACAGCAGGCAATCCGCAGGTAAATGTGAAGCCGCTATCTATGTGTACTTATGTGTGAATAGTTGCCTTTTGATCATCCCAGAATAGACAGAGCATGCCAGCCTGCCCACTTACTGGCTTGTGGCTTAAATGTAAATAAACCAATGGGCAGGCTTATTAAAGGGGTGTTATTAACATGGTGCCTATCAATAACAGTCCCACACACGTTGTAACCTATCATTTTGGTGCAAACAGCGATGTCACATCAGCACTTTGTCCACAAATTATACCAACTGATGTTTAGACACTAAATCAACAAGCAAATGAATAGGTGGATTTAGTGCTTACCTGTCTAATTTTATTGATGAACCCAACTTGCTGCCATCAGAGTAGTTATAAATCCTCAAGTTTTTTTTTATCTTAACGCACTCAGCAGAATAAAATAAACATCAACCAGTAAAATATTTGTTCAAATTCTTACCCAAGAACTTGCAGTTGACAACTTTCAGTGCGGTTGCTTCCCTGAATTTCCAGTTTTTACAAGAAAGAGTTAACAGTGGACAGTGAAGTCTGGCATTGGTCTATTAGTTTAGAGAAGGGAGGAGGGAGGAGGAGGAGAGTGCCTTGGGATACTAGGCTATGTGACCTGGGAAGTGTGTGTGTGCCGCTCATTCTCGGTGGTGAAGGGGTATGTAATCAATGCTTCCGCAGGTGCTGCTAGAGTGCTGGAACCCGTCCTGGTTTCTATAAGGCTTCAAAGAACAATGGGGTGGCCCCTAACAGTCGCACATCTTGGTGTTCTGGAGTGGTGAATAGAGTGGCAACCTCGGCCTGGATTCCTTAGAGTGCGACTTTTAGGGGCCACCCTATTATTTTTTGAATGCTAGGCTATGTGGCAGTGTGTTTCTATTGGTGCACTGTATAAGGAGACATACACTATATTACCAAAAGTATTAAGACACCTGCCGTTATGCGCACATGAATGTTAATGGCATCCCAGTCTTAGTCTGTAGGGTTCAATATTGAGTTGGCCCATCCTTTGCAGCTTTAACAGCCTCAACTCTTCTGGGAAGGCTGTCCATAAGGTTTAGGTGTGTGTGTCTATGGGAGTGTTTGGCCATTCTTCCAGAAGAGCATTTGTGAGGTCAGGCACCTGATGTTTGATAAGAAGGCCTGGCTCGCAGTCTCCGCTCTAATTCATCCCAAAGGTGTTCTATCGGGTTGAGGTCAGGACAGGCCAGTCAAGTTCCTGGATGTGATGACACTAGCTCCGCCCGACATGTTTTGTCACAAGGGGCATCGTCAAGAGGCTAATGTTCTATGTTGTTAGTATTGTACCGCTAGTGTTTGTTTGGTTTTAAAGAAATAGCACAACACTTTCCATGTAAAGTAGGGAAGTGTTGGACCCTCTTTCAAGTTTGATTGCAGTTTATTTTCCCATTGGGAAGATTAACCCTCTCCATTTGTACTGGTGACCAGTGGTGGCCCATCCATAAGGGACACAGGGGCGCAGCCCCCTTAATTCATGAGCCCGGCCCCTAATCTACATGCATGGTGACGGCGCATGCATTTCATAATGTTTTTTTGTTTATTTTGAAGCACATGAACTCTCACTGGCTTCTAAAAAAGGGTTTGGTTTCGGGGGGGTGCAGCGCATTGTGCCCTGAAGCCACCCAGTGACAATAGTGAAATTATATCCGCTATTGTCTTCCTGATTCTCATCCTGGGCCAATCAGGGAGACCACTGCCTTTCCATCCGTCTCCTGCAGTTGGGGTGGGTGGTTTGGTGATGTGGTCTGGGATTTCTGCCTTTCCATTCGTCTGACGTGCAGGTGGGGGGTCGCCGCCTTACCGTCTATTTCTCCACCCCAAAAATATACCAATGCCATTAGGACAGAAAGTGAGGAAAATCCAAACATTTTGAGTACTCCAGTGGAGACACCTGTTGTTTTGACATCGTAAGTTGGGAATTATGTTCAGTTTAGAGAGATTTCCATCAGTTTCTGCTGCCTCTCTAGGGTAAGGGATGCAGGGAAATCTCACCTGCAAGACACAGACAGCAGAAACTTGACAAGTTTTATCATATCTTACTCTATCTGAAGGGCTAACTTGACCTTTTACATCATGTTACATGTTATGCTCATATTTAGGGTGTAGCATGGTTGCAACAAATGCTGTGTTCAAGCACTTAAAGCTAAAGTGCTAAATATAATATGAAATATGATTCTTATGGTCATCTAGTAGCCACATTTAGCATTTTCCATTTTAAATCAATGAAAAACACTTGACCCACACAGTAATATAGCCCAATAACATTCCCACAAGATGTGTATACACTTTCATTTGGATAAATTGCTATACAATTTGTGTTTTGAATTTGCTCATGGCTACTCTCAGGATCAGCAAACTGTAATAGGGTTGACCCACAGACCGCCCTACAGTTCAGATATAATTTTACATCAGTTTGTTATTATGTGTTTTCTAACTGGAGTCTATTTTGCAGGTCAGGGAATTAAGAAGAAAAAGTACTTGGGTATAAGGATGCTGTCACTGAGTCCTGGGTGAGATAAACAATTACACAATACCTTTTTCTGTGGACATTTTGTATGATTCTTTTATTTGTTTATTATTTTAATTAAATATAATTAGAATTGTTGGTCATTGCAAATTATGCTACAATGCAAGCGTTATGTCAAGATTTTCATATAGGTTGTTCCAAGTTTACTGGTCCCTTGGTAATACCATTAAAGTTTGAACATAAAATAACATTAAGACTAGGGTTGTCCCGATACCGATACTAGTATCGGTATCGGGACCGATGCCGAGTATTTGCGGGAGTACTTGTACTCGCGCAAATACTCCCGATGCCTAAATAGAATACTTGGGGGAGAGCGATGCAGTGTGTAATGCTCAGACAGCTGAGCATACCAGTGAGAGAGAGGCAGCCTGTGTGCATTACACGCTGTATCAGACGGCATACCTTGGGGAGAGAAAGGCAGCGTGTAATGCCTGTATGCTAAGATGACCAGATTTTTAAAATGAAATCTGGGGATTTTCTTTACTAGTAATGGCAACAATTAGCGACCCTCTGCCCGTTGCCCCCCGCCTCACAGCCTCTCAAACCTTACTCGTCGGGCCCCGGCTACTACTGGATGGGAAGTGGAGGAAGATCACTCCGCCAGGTAAGGCAAGGAGATAGGCAGGTGGCTGGCCAGGATTTGAGCCAAGGCAGAAGAACATGCGAGCGGAGCTGGATGGGCACCCGAAACTGAAGAACTATTCCCTCCCCTCCGACCAGCACATGATCATCAAAAAGGGGCACAGATAGTAGGCACGGCAGAGCGGAGGTGTGTAATTCTATTTTTTTTATTTTAATTCTGCACTGACTGTCTTTGAAATTGCCCCAGCCCCCTATTAAATCCAATCTGGGGACAAAACCAGGGACAGACTTGGTCCGGGGACAGTGTCCCCAATCAGGGGACTGTCCCCTGAAACTGGGGATGTCTGGTCACCCTACTGTATGTGCGTATAATCCTCAGACGGCAGCCATCCAGTGTACAAAGCCACGCCTCCTCCTCATCTGTGATAGGGGAACACTCCCAGCAGGTGAGTCAGTGTTCTGCCTATCACGGACATCCTCTCATCCTCGTCCATGGGATGAGGATGAGAGGGTGTCCGTGATAGGCAGAACACTGACTCACTTGCTGGGAGTGTTCCCCTATCACAGACGAGGAGGAGGTGCGGCTTTTGAACACAGGATGGCTGCCGTCTGAGGAGGATAATACAGGTACACAGGCATTACACGCTGGAGCTGCCTCTCTCTCCCACAGAGGAGGAGGAGGCGCGGCTTTGTACACTGGATGGCCGCTGTCTGAGGATTATACATGCATTACACGCTGCCTCTCTCTGGGGGACATGGCGTGGGGGACATGGCTGCATTTGTAGGGGAGATGGCTGCATTTGTGGGGGACATGGCTGTATTTGTGGGGGACATGGCTGCATTTGGGGACACATTTAAAAAAAGTATCGGTATCGGCGAGTACATGAAAAAAAGTATCGGTACTTGTACTCGGTCCTAAAAAAGTGGTATCGGGACAACCCTAATTAAGACACTAGTCTCTTACCTACCAGATAACTGACACTGAGGGTTATGCAGTCATTGGTACATGATCTGACCCTATTTTGATGTGCTGTCTGTCAATGCAAGTAACCCTTTTCTCATAACAGCAAAGTGAAGGAGCTCAGGGAACAGCTGAAGGATTTCCCTAACGTGACGTCCGGAGCTTACATTGTAGAAGTGATTCCAGATACACCGGCAGAAGAGTAAGTGCCGTCTAAACTGTCCTTAGTTTTTGTTCCCTACTGTATAATACAACAAAAAGCCACAAAGCAGCTTTGGATAGGCTTATATGGGGTAAAATGTATGACTAAGTTTCTGAGTGACATGAGAAGCAAGAAAATGATTCATCTTAGCTGTATTCTTTAAACACTTGCCACCCAGAAGACTTACCCCCCTTCATGACCAGGCCATTTTTTGCATATGGTACTGCGTTGCTGTACCTAAATGTAATTTGTATCATTTTTTTCACACAAATAGAGCTTTCTTTTTTTTTTTTTTTTTTAGCTATAAACAAAAAAAAAAGACAGAACATTTTGAAAAAAAAAAAAAATATACATATATATTTATATATATTATTTACTTTGTGCTATAAAACGTATCCAATAATAATATGCTACATATTTTAAAAAATAAATAAAAAAACGCAGAAAGGGTCCTTTCACACTAGCGGACGAACGGTCCGCTAATTACAAGTCCGTTAACGGACTTGTAATGAACCCCTATGGGCAGATCCGCATCCGTTTTTTCGGACGGAAGAATGTCCTATTTTTCTTCCGTCCGGCCAAACGGATCGGATGCAAACGGACAGACGGTCCGTTTCCATCCGATTCCCTATAGGGGAGAGTGGAGGAGAGACAGGGCGGTCCCTGCACAGTGTGCGGGGACCGCCCTGTCCGCCCGACAGCTCAGCGGAGACCCCCCGCTGAGCTGACGGACACACGGAGCGGACCGAAAAACAGTCCGCTCCGTGTCAAAGGACCCTAAGGGTATAATGATTTGTTTGCATGAGAGTTAGTGTCTACAAACTATGGTCTATAAACTGGAATTTTTATTTATTTATTTATACTAGTAATGGTGGCGATCAGTGATTTATAGCGGGAATGTGTTGGTATGGCAAGAAATCAAACATTAATTGACACCACTGTAATAATGACACTGGCAGGGAAGGGGCGATCAAGGGGTTAAATGTGTACCTAACAGTGCTTGGTGCATTCACTGTGACGTGCTTTTACTAAGGTATGTGTTGGTTTTTATTCCCTATTTTGCAGGGAAACAAAAACCGGCACATTCCCACTGACAGGACAGAGCTCTGTATTGTTTACATTCACAGAGCTATGTGGTGTCATCCTCTTTGCTGATGGTCACTCATTGGCTGGTACCCACTGCTCGGCTTGTGCCCCCGCCCCTACTCAGAAGTGCTTGATCACGTACTAGATCCAGCACAGGAGAGCTGCTCTGCTGCCATACTCCTATGTGAAGTGGTTGGCAAGCAGTTAGATCCCTTTCACACTGAGGCAGTCTTCAGGCGTTTTTAGCGCTAGAAATTGCACCTAAAAACTGCCTTCCATGCCACTCGAATGTGAAAGCCTGAGTGCTTTCACACTGGGGCGGTACAGCAGAAAAAGTCCTTCAAGCAGCATCTCTGGGGCGGTTTGGGAGCTCTCCCAAAATGCTCCTGCACATTGAACTGAATGGGCAGCGATTCGGAAGTGCCAGAAAAGTGAAAGCGCCGCAACACAGGTGATTTTTCACCCCTTCTTCGGCCGCTAGCGGGAGTTAAAAGTGCCCCACTAGTGACCGAAAAATGCTGCTTAGACAGTGTTAAAGTGCAGCTAAAACGAGCAGCGATTTACCAGTAACGCTGGGGTGGCCCCAGTGTGATAGGAGTCTTCAAGTAGACGTGGGAAATTTGAAACCAAACATAGGACCACAGATAGGGTTGCCACCTCATGCCTTTAAAACTGAACACATATTAATTACACCGGTTCTGTGGCTAAATAAGGTGGTAATTAAACTCACTTAGCGCCTTATCTGCATTAAATTAGCCTCAGAACCTGTGTAATTCATGTGTGTTTGGGTTTGAAGGAATGAGGTGGCAACCCTAACAACAGATTGCCTTCCATGAAAACCATATCACAATGATCAGTAAATCGAGCCATCTTAGACCAGAAGTTTAGTTTATACATGTTTTCTCTACAGCTTTAGTTATACTACTTCCCTGTAATGACTAGCATACTAGCTCGTTATGCATTACTTACCTTAGATCGAAGCCCCCAAAGCCGTCCTCGTGTCCCCCTCCGGCCACAGACATCTCTCCACAGATTTCCGGAAAGTGGACGTGGGAGCCGGCAAATATGACATTGCCGTTTTTATGAATGGAATTCTCACTGTGGCTGTGCCATTGTCTACGGCGCGAATGCGCTGTAGACAATGGTGTATACCTTTTGGCAAATATCTCCTTAACTGTGTAGGTTTAGGAGATATTGCAAACACCTACAGGTAAGCCTTAATCTAGGCTTACCTGTAGGTGTAACTTCCTGGGGGGGGGGGGTTTACAACCACTTTAAATCCTAAGGAAGTCTCAATGATCAGTATAACTAATCATGCCAGCTTAAAGGGGTGTTCCAGCCGCGATTTTTTTTTTTTAAAGTCAGCAGCTACTAACAGTGTAGCTGCTGACTTTAAATAAGGACACTTACCTTGTCCTACTTGCCCGCAATGATGGCCCCCCCGATGCCGGTCCCACGATCGCTCTGGGTCCCGCGCCGCCGTACGGCTTTACTGCCCATTTCCTACTGCGCCTGCGTGAGTCTCACGCTGGCTTGTGAATGGGCGCGCTGCTCTCTGAGAACACACACAGTTCCCAGAAAGCAGCGTGCCCCATTCACAAGCAGAAGAAGCAGAAGAAAGTACACCGCCGTGTGGAAGAGGCAGATTACGGACTTCCGCATAGCAACAGGTATTTCGGGTGAGTATTTTTTTTTTTTTCAGGTTTTTTTTTATAATTTTTTTTTAAACAAAATGGGCAAATGTTGTTTTCCTGGGTGGAACTCCGCTTTAAATCCTATGTAAATCTCAACATTTCCTGTTACTTTCCTCTCTAATTTTTCCTCCTAGCTCTTTCTAAGTTTATATTTCCAGCTCTTGGCCAAATACTAGGTCTTAAAAGGTGCCCTGAGCCAAACTACATACTTCTGCATTCATCGGGTACAATGCCAACACTACATACAGCATTGAGACAACACTAAGCATTATAACTACGGAAATACTGATCATTTTCACATGTAGTTTTACCTGTGTACGAATTTCATACCATGACTGGGATATTTACAGTACCTACAGGTAAGCCTTATTATAGGCTTACCTGTAGGTACAAGTGGTGTAACAGGGTTTACAACCACTTTAATACAGACCGATTGAAAGGCCTTTACATGCCACCTACTGGTGACATATATTATTACAAATTAACATTTCCCATATTAAACGCAAACTACAAGATGCATCTAAAAAGTTTGGTGAATGGTATCATAAAATAAACAAATAAGAAGATACAAACAAATTACCTTTATTGGCCTTCAAAATAATCGCCATTCTTCACAACACACTTTTGGCAATATTCATAAAGCTTCTGGAAACTGTCAGGAATCTATCGCAGAACCAATGTCACACATTCTTGGATGAACCATCTTTGTCGAAGAAGGTGATCAACATGGTCTTGACCTTGGACTTTTAAGGTGACTTTTTTCGGTCGCGGGGAAGATGGTGAACCTCATTGCATCAATTGCCGCTTGGATTTTGGATCAAACTGGTAGCACCAGGTCTTCTCCCCTGTGACGATGCTTCACAGAGATGATGGATCCTGGTCATACATGGAAATGAAATATCCAGAGGTTTCCAACTGTTTTGCTTTATATTCGCTTTTCAACTTGTTTGGCACAAACCGGCAACAGATCTTCCTCTTACCCAAATCTTCACGTCCTTGCTAATGCCCAATTCCTTTGCCATCAATCAATCAGTCAGTCGCCGATCTCATGCCAGCAGTTGACACACTCGCTCGGTCATGTCTGGGGTTCTGTTGGTCGACAGCTGACCAAAACATGGCTCAACCGCAGTAGTTTCCTTACTGTCGCGAAAGCGTTTGAATCATTCGTAAACACATTTTCTGCCCACGGTTTTCCATCCTGTACGCTTGCACCAACATTTTATGCGTCTCAGTTTTCCCCAATTTGTAGCAGAACTTGATGTTCACTCCTTTCTCCATTGCACTGTGACCCTACTTCTCACACTGACTATGTTTGACTGCCTGCAGCGGGTTTACCATGACGGTCACGTGTCCTCCACGCTAGGTGGTGCTTATCTACAAGTCTCTGGTTAGCCAGTGCATGCGCGCCCACCTGGCCTATGTTCCAGTAGAGAAATTGGACCATTGACCAAACCTTTTAGACATACCTGGTATAGCCTTTTATAGTTTGTATTATATAAATAAAAGTCAAAAGGACAAGGCTGGTGTACATAGCCATATCAGTATGTTAATGTTATACAGACATATCCAATGTTTCTAAGGCTGAGAAGTAAGCATACCAAAGAATCACGATTGGATGAAAACTGCCCTACCCTCTGTAGCACCTGCTAGTGTTGTTAGTGTAGGTTTTGTAGTTGTTAGTGTAGAAACATTTTGGGTTGAATTTGGGTCAGAGCGGGTGGAGGGTGGGTGACCTCGGGCCTGGGCCTCGGGTGCTGGAGGGACCCTTTACAACACACAAAGGAAATCCTTCCTGGAGGCGTGGGAGCAGTTCAGTACATCCAGAAATTCTCCATCCGCGTGGGCTGATGAGTGAATGTCAGTCTGGGAGGACAGTGAAGAAGTAGCCATGCGGACTGGCAGTGCCTTAGGAGGTGGCGCTGGGATCAGTAGGCACAAGGATGAAAGCTAGACACAGATTTTTGCTACACATCTAAAAGGAACCTCGGGTTCCTGTCTATAACAGGCTTTTGCTCAACAATCTGACTGAGTGCTGTGTCAGATCATCTTTTTATCAGTGTGCCAGTGAAGTTCTGCAAGCAAGTGTGCTGGAGGAAGCTGAGGAGTGTATATAGACTGTATATAGCTACTAACCACTAGCAGGATACAAAAAAACACACACAGGCAGCGCTCGAAGGGAATAGCATTACAACTTTTATAGTCTTCAAGTAGGTAACAAAATAAATAATGCACTGGAGATAAAATAAACTGTAAAAATGGTGCGAGTAATACCAAACGGTAGCAAAAGCAGTCATAGAAACATGTAGTATGATGCTGGTATAAAAATGTGTACAATGATACCACTGCTGAATCCAGATGAGAAGAGGTTAACATCAGTCCGTCGGCATGTAGATATTGTGTGAAGGGAACTATCGCAACTCCCAGTGGATGGTTGTAGAATCCCAGGTTGATAGAGGGAAGTGATAGAGGGAAGTGTAACAGGCCTTGCGTGTGGCAGATTGTAAGGTCCCGCTGGCATGCAGATATGAAGGCACAGCAAAGGAGCCCTTCAGATGGACACAGCAAGCCCTGCTGGTGTCCATGACGTCACCGGATCTCCGACGGAACTCCCTGAAGACCCGGATGCCGGCGGAGAGGTGAGTACCAATTAAAAGAATTAACGATTAATCGAGGAATTATTAGTTAATTTCCACAGCCCTAATATTATTTGTACTCGGAGTCTCAGGTGATCGTGCTAAGGAAAGGTCTGAGGGGAAAACAGAGAAATTGATCTGAGGTGGGAAAGTGACCTGAGGTGTGCCGGGGTCACGTGGTCAGTATGCCTAAAAGGGGGCATACCCAAGTAGAAGTAAAAGAAGAAATAGCAATAAAAAACGGGATGGGTGGGACACAAGAAAACCGACGCCCAGAAGGAGGATGGAGGGCGGGTTTAAATACCTCCCGACTCCTCCTACAAACCCAGGCTGACCTTCGATCAGCCTTTCACTTGTACTCGGAGTCTCAGGTGATCGTGCTAAGGAAAGGTCTGAGGGGAAAACAGGGAAATTGATCTGAGGTGGGAAAGTGACCTGAGGTGTGCCGGGGTCACGTGGTCAGTATGCCTAAAAGGGGGCAAAAAATAAAACAGTAGGATGAGCTAGCCAAGAGATTCGAAATGAAAATGTATGCAATCACAAGCCCCCAATGTAAGAATGCCTGTGACAGACATGTGGAGCTGACATATGTCCGGAAAAAAAAGCTGACTACCGCCAATCTAACTTCTCAACAACGAGAATACAGACCCCTCGACGAATGGCAGCAGAAACTGCACCTGTACCGCAAGCACGGCCCAGAGAGGATATTGAAGTTCTACCCTGGTTAAACAGCAGGGAATGGCTACGAGTCATGCCCTGTGCTAGCAGAGAAGGGAGTACTAGGGAAAGTAAAGTGGCCTATCCCCAAGTACATCTGCAAAAGTCTAGTCCCCAGACTGTCCTGGGCCCAGCTTGAAAACCCGTTTGAGCTGAAAGTGGCAAAAGAAGCAAAAAGGCAAGTAGGAACTGAATGTCAGTGAGAAAAAGAACCCAGGACTTGAAGATCAAGCTCCGTCTGTAAAAAAGAAGGCCGTATCAATAGTTTCAAGGAGAGCGTGCTACCATGCATAGAATTCGTAACCGGAGAAAGACAGATGTCGGCAAACTCTGCGATATCTGCTGCCCGTGACATGAAATCTGCAAAGAAGAACAACATCGTTAAAAACAACATAATCAACGAGCCCCAAACTCACCTTAGGAAAAGGAAAAAATCCCTACCTCCCTTACCCCTACCTACGTAGGTGTCTGTGACTAACACACGCAGTAACGTAGAGCAATAATGAAAATGTAGCGGAAGACTGAAATGTGTCAGTCTCAAGAAACTAGCAAGGCTGAGCAACCTGAGGCAAATCAGGCCAATTAAAAATGTAACACTCTAGCCTATGAACCTGAAGACGTGTCAGGCAAGTGATGTAAGTAGTGAGATAATGTGACGTATGAACGTGATGAAAGCCGTGAGAAGCAGATGAGGGGACTTGCCACCGCACAAGCCAATTAGAAACGAACATCTCAATCCGACAGTACCCGTAGACGTGACAGGTAACCAGCAGTGGAGAGTGGCCATGAACAAATATGAATGCACAGACTATGAAAATAAAATGTAGGTAAGTGTGGACTAATGCAGCTGGACTGAGAATGAGGCAAACCCATGAATTGCAAAGGCCGAGCAACCTGAGGCGTAGCAGGCAAATTAAAAACGTACACTCAGGCCCGATGAACCTGAAGACGTGTCAGGTCATAGTATGTCGAGATGCATGAAACGTATGAGAAACGGATGAGGAGACTTGCCACCGTACAAGCCGATTAAAAACGATCATCTCAATCCGTAAGCACCCATAGATGTGATAGGTGACCCCCCCCCAGCGGTGAAACGCCATGAATCTACAACGATGATATCAAACTACCAACTAGAAACCATCACGACTGAAACCTGTATGATAGACCTGAAGTTGCATGAGCGACAGGAAGTAGCATGAGAGACATAAGCACCCGAGCACACGAATAGCATGAGAAGTAAAAAACAAGAGAAGTGAATAGTACGAGAAAACGTGAACAGTACGAGAAACGTGAACAGTACGAGAAACGTGAACAGTACGAGAAACGTGAACAGTACGAGAAACGTGAACAGTACGAGAAACGTGAACAGTACGAGAAACGTGAACAGTACGAGAAACGTGAACAGTACGAGAAACGTGAACAGTACGAGAAACGTGAACAGAACGAGAAACGTGAACAGAACGAGAAACGTGAACAGTACGAGAAACGTGAACAGTACGAGAAACGTGAACAGTACGAGAAACGTGAACAGTACGAGAAACGTGAACAGTACGAGAAACGTGAACAGTACGAGAAACGTGAACAGTACGAGAAACGTGAACAGTACGAGAAACGTGAACAGTACGAGAAACGTGAACAGTACGAGAAACGTGAACAGAACGAGAAACGAAAAAACATGAGAAACACGAATAGCATGAGAAGCGTAATACACTTGAGAATATCATACCCAGAACAGCGTAAACGTGTGAGAAGCGTAATCGTGTGAGAAGCGTAAATCTATATGATAGACCTGAAGTTGCATGAGCGACGTGAAGTAGCATGAGAGACATAAGCACCCGAGCACACGAATAGCATGAGAAGTAAAAAAGCATGAGAAATGAATAGTACGAGAAACGTGAATAGTACGAGAAACGTGTGTAGCGGGGACAGTTTTTGCCTCTCCAAAGACATATTGATGTTTTACAATGTTATTCTATGGACTGGTGTTGTAAATAGGTGTTTGGCACCATCTAGTGGTGAAAATGTGGAATGGACTGCACCATCTTTTGGTTTTTCCAAGAAGCATGGGAGGAGTGATGTGAAGGACTTACCCATGAACACTCGGGGCTGCAAGGCATGCTGGGAAGGTGATAAAAGGTTTGGTGGTGGCCATTTTAGCTCTCTCTGGTTCCTGGGACATACGCCCTGGAGGAGCTCTCTCCCTCTCTCTCCCTCTTTCGGTGCGATCTACGGAATTCCGGCCTACTTTCTGCAGAAGCAAGCCATCGATCTCAAGAAGGGTGACGGAGGACTTCCGATCGGCTCTGGAGGAGAATCAGACAACCGGATGATTGCTAGAGACCGGACTGAGACCGTGAGGAGTGAAGGCATCCATCCGCCTGGACCTCGTGTGGTGAGAGGGCTCATGCCCAAAGTCTTGTACTGTTTGACACACATCTAGGCTGCCTTGGTAGTGTTGCTGGGACTGATAGTTCCACGCTGTCGCGGTGTGCCATAAAGCCACACGTGCAAAGGCCTCAAGCCTAAACCAACTGTTGGTGCCGGTCATTGGAGTTGTGCTCCCAGGAGAGAGTGTACAGGTACCTCTCACAGTTAGACTACAGTTTCAGTTTATTTCACACCACTCGTTAACCAGAGAGCACTTGGATTACAAATCTTTCTCTTAAATTGCTAGCAGAAGAAAAGAAGATCAGAGACTAGACTGTTCTCATTGCAAGGCCTTGCAGTACTGCTACCATTTACCAGACACTGTCTGAGGTGGGAACATTAAGTCCATTACACGCTGTGATCTTATTCTTGTTAGATGTTGTACGTTGCATAGCGTGTTTACTGATTTTTGTATGGTGTGCTGGAAGTGGGAAGGTGCGCAGTGTTGAGTTGTGGCCTGCGCACTAGTCCCACTTGGAGACGCCAAAGTCCTGCTGATAGGGGAGGACATTAGGGGATTGCTGCCTATAATTTCCTGTAATATTTGTTACCCACCAAATGTGTTCTCGTGGTTAAGTACAGAATCTATTTCAGTAAAACTAACTGTTGTTTCAGCACAGCCTGTGTATGATTACTTTCCCCTTCAACACCAAAGCTTTATATCTGTATTGCACCACAGCTGTGTCAAGGGGAGTGAGACCAAAAATACTCGGGGGTGTCAAGGCAGAGTACAGGCCCAAATTTACAATCAGCCGCTCCTTCGGGGGTCAGCGCTACACGTGAATAGTACGAGAAACGTGTATAGTACGAGAAACGTGAATAGTACGAGAAACGAAAAAACATGAGAAACACGAATAGCATGAGAAGCGTAATACACTTGAGAACATAATACCCAGAACAGCGTAAACGTATGAGAAGCGTAATCGTATGAGAAGTGTAAAACGTATGAAGCAAAAAAAGTATGAGAAGCCTAATCGTACATACATACATTAATAACCAATAATTGCATCACAACTAAAACCTGCAAGAGAAACGTAAATACGAGAAAACATGAATAGCATGAGAAACGTAACGTAAAACGCACCGTAGAAACGTAAAATTGTCTGAGGAATGAAAAAACATGAGACATAACTGCATGAAACAATGTAAAATAGCATGAGAACATAACTAGCCTGAGAAACGCGACACATGAAAGTGCAAAGCACAAGAACATGACTAGCGTTAGAAACGTAATCGCAAGGGAACATGACCAGCATGAGAAACGTGATCGCCTGGGAACCGTAACTAGCTCGAGAAATGTGCACATGAGAAACTTAACCGCATGGACATGAGAAATGAAAACACGAGTAAACCATGAGAAACGTAATCACATGAGAACATGACATCCTGAGAAACGTCACGCAATCACATGAGAACGTAACCGCATGAGAAACGTAATGCATGAAAAACGTGATCGCCTGAGAACCATGAGAATCGTGATACCATGAGAAACGTAATTGCATCAGTAACAAACACATGAGCCGTAATCGCATGAGAAACGTAATCACATGAGGAACCATGAGAACGCAATTGCATGAGAAACTATGAGAAACGTAATTGCATGAAAAAACGTAAACGCATCCGAAACAAACTCACATGAGAACATAAAACCATAATCGCATGAGAAACAAACCCGCATGAAAACTGCAATCACACCAGAAACGTAATCGCATGAGAAAATGTAATCGCATCAGAAACATGATACCATGGGAAACATAATCATATCAGAAACATAATACCATGGGAAACGTAGTCGCATGGGAAACGGAGTCGCATGAAAAAACGTAGTCGAATTAGAAACGTAGTCGCATGAAAAACGTAATCGAGTCAGAAACATACCATGGGAAACGTACAGTAGGTGACTGGGATATTGTGTCAATCTCGCTCCCTTTCTCGGCGAGATTGACCACCTACAAGCCCCATCGCGGGAGCCAGCGCCGAGCTGGCTTGCCGCGATGGAGACAAAGCCGTCATAGAAGCTACAGGGATCCGACGCGGATTCCCGCCAATTCTACACGTGGGCGGAGTTTGTTATGAATCCTGAGGAGAAATCCCCGCCGGATTTTTAAAGAAAAATCCGGCATGGGTTCCCCCCTCAGGAGCATAACGGGCCCTTAGGTCTGTTATGGGTTGTAAGGAGACCCCCTACGCCGAAAAAACGGCGTGGGGGTCCCCCCACAATCCATAACAGACCCGTATCCAAAGCACGCCGGCCGGCCGGTCAGGAAGGGAGTGGGGGCGAGCGAGCGCCCCCCCCCCCCTCCTGAGCCGTACCGGGCAGCATGCCCTCAACATGGGGGGGTCAGGTGCTCTGGGGCAGGGGGCGCACTGCTGACCCCCACCCCAGAGCACCCTGTCCCCATGTTGATGAGGACAGGGCCCCTTCCCGACAACCCTGGCCGTTGGTTGTCGGGGTATGCGGGCGGGAGGCTTATCGGAATCTGGAAGCCCCCTTTAATAAGGGGGCCCCCAGATACCGGCCCCCCACCCTAAGTGAATGAGTATTGTGACGTCGCAGTCCCATCATGCTCCGGTAGGTACCACGTGCTACCTACCGGAGCATGATGGGACTGCGACGTCACAAGACAGGCCTATATAATTCGCTGGGAGCCGCGCGCCCGGCATAACAGCGGGAGGAAGCGTCGCGTCAACATCTGGAGAAGAAGAAGAAGAAGACGTCACAGAAGAGGGGACTCGCCGCCGCCAGTAATTGAGCTAACACGAAAATAGCGGCGGCGAGTCCTGAAGATGAAGAAGACCCCCGGAGAGCGGAGAAGACCCCCGGAGAGCCGCAGAAGACCCCCGGAGAGCCGGAGAAGACCCCGGAGAGTGGGAGAAGACCCCCCAGCCGCCGAACACGTCGAAAGAAGCCCGCCGGGTGGTGGGCGCTTTTATCAAAGCGCCCCCCCGGTGGCGGAAGAGAACCAGACGGCGGCACCCACCCCCCACAGAAGCCCGCCGGAGGGGGGCGCTTTTATAAAAGCGATCATACACACCCCCCCCCCGGCGGCCAACTAATAAAATATTTCAATACCCTGTGTGTTTTATTTGTGTTTACACTTTTAATTTGCAGGTGAATGGGTAGGGGTACAATGTACCCCATACTCATTCACTTAGGGTGGGGGGCCGGTATCTGGGGGCCCCCTTATTAAAGGGGGCTTCCAGATTGCGATAAGCCTCCCGCCCGCATACCCCGACAACCAACGGCCAGGGTTGTCGGGAAGGGGCCCTGTCCTCATCAACATGGGGACAGGGTGCTCTGGGGTGGGGGGCCGCAGTGCGCCCCCTGCCCCAGAGCACCTGACCCCCCCATGTTGAGGGCATGCTGCCCGGTACGGCTCAGGAGGGGGGGGGGCGCTCGCTCGCCCCCACTCCCTTCCTGACCGGCCGGCCGGCGTGCTTTGGATACGGGTCTGTTATGGATTGTGGGGGGACCCCCACGCCGTTTTTTACGGCGTAGGGGGTCTCCTTACAACCCATAACAGACCTAAGGGCCCGTTATGCTCCTGAGGGGGGAACCCATGCCGGATTTTTCTTTAAAAATCCGGCGGGGATTTCTCCTCAGGATTCATAACAAACTCCGCCCACGTGTAGAATTGGCGGGAATCCGCGTCGGATCCCCGTCGCTTCTATGACGCACTCGCTGGAATGTGCTTTTACTATTCCAGCGAGTGCGAGATATCGGCAGCCTGTCGCCGAGATTCAGCGCGATGCTGGCGTGCTAAAAACACATTCTCGGCGGCAGGCACTGTAGTCGCATGGGAAACTTAACCGCATGAGAAGACACCATGAGAAACGTAATCGCATGGAAACGTAGTCACATGAAAAACATAGTCGCATGAAAAAAAAAAAAAAGTAATCGCATCAGAATACTATGGGTAACGTAATCGTATCAGAAACATAATACCATGGGAAACGTAGTTGCATGGGAAACGCAGTCGCATGAAAAACGTAATAGAGTCAGAAACATACCATGGGAAACATAGTCGCATGGGAAGCGTAGTCGCCGCATGGGAAACGTAGTCGAATTAGAAACATATACCATGGGAAACGTAGTCGCATGGAAAACGTAGTCACATGAAAAACGTAATCGAGTCAGAAACACACCATGGGAAACGTAGTCACATGGAAAACATGATACCATGGGAAACATAGTCGCATGGGAAACATAGTCGCATGAGAAGACACCATGAGAAACGTAATCGCATGAGAACATGATCGCATGAGAAACGTAACACACGAGGACCGTGATCGCACATGAACATGATCGCATGAGAAACCATGGGAAACATAATCGCATGAGAAACCATGGGAAACATAATCGCATGAGAACTACCATGCGAAACGTAATCGCATGAGAACCACCATGAAAACCGTGATTGCATGAGAAACGTAACACGATGACCACGATCGCACGCGAACGTGATCGCATGAGAACGTGACCGCTTGTGAAACATAATCGCATTAGGACATGCGACCTCCGATGCTGACTGAGCCCACCAAACTACCGCACCTGACCCAACCAACATCCCCCCATGTGAGGTACTAGACTAGCTTGAGGAGCCATGGAGCGGGTGACGTCATTGGAGCAAACGGGGGGCGGGAGGAACAGGCGGGCGGTCTCCATGGAGCCCTGTACCACGTGGACGTGGGTGCCCGGAGGAGTGAGAGGGAGGACGGCTGGCTCCCCTCTCACCGAGTATGCCCGGAGGAGCAGGAGGGAGAATGGAGGGACCCCCCAAAAGCATGAGCCCGAGTGGAGAAGCAGGCGGCCCCTATGATGCTGACAAGGGCCTGGCTGACATGGTGGACAGCCCCCCCAATGGTGCCTGCCACAACTACAGACCTGCACCCCCCCTGCAAGCATCGGGAGAAGCGGGGGGGGCGGTTGGGGTGAGCGGTGCTCAGCTGACAGAGGAGGATGGGGTACAGACAGTCCGGTCTGCTGGGAATCCTGAGAAGAGCACAATGGACACCTGCAGCAGCTGCCTCCATTGCTCTGGACAGAAACAGGAAGTGACGTGCAATACCCAGAAACCCCACACACAAGAAAACCAACGCCCAGGAGGAGGATGGAGGGCGGGTTTAAATACCTCCCGACTCCTCCTACAAACCCAGGCTGACCTTCGGTCAGCCTTTCACATATATATATGTATAAAAAAAAGCATGTACATGGGCTCTATGTAAGAGTACAATTGGATAGCAGCACACATACCCAGCCACTAGATGGCACCCACATCCTTGCTGAGACTATTGTTACAACAGTTTACAAAATACATTTGTTTTTGGAAGGATCACTAATAGGGTTGTTAGAACAAAAATGACAAAGAGTGCTGTGTTTAGCAGTTTGCCTCCCCAAACCAAGTGCAAAAGCTGAAAGTTGTGATGCCTAAATATTATATAGGAAAATAAGTATATAATTTAGCTAAAATGTAGCTATGTAACCCTAGTTTTAAAAGTTTCCTTTTTATGCACTATACAGGTGCATCCCCCAAAAATTTGAATATAATCAAAAAGTAAATTTTTTTCAGTAATTCAATTCAAAAAGTGAAACTCATATGGCCAGATTCTCGTACTTTTGCGTTGTTTGTGCGTAGCGTAACCCATTTACGGTACGCCTCCGCACTTTTTACGGGCAAGTGCTGTATTCTCAAAGCTCTTGCTCCGTAATGTGCGGCGGTGTAGTGTAAATGGGACAGCGTAAGGCCGCGTAATTCAAATAGGGAAGGAGGGGGCGTGCTGTATTTAAATCAAGTGCGCCCCCGCGCCGAACAAACTGCGCATGCGCCGGCCGGAAACGTAGCCCACTGCGCATGCTCCATAGTATGGCGCAAATACATTGATTTTGACGGCAACGTAATTAACGTACAGCCCTATTCGCGACAAGTTACGTAAACGACGGAAAAACGCGATGCTGTCCCGACGTCCATACTTAACATGGCTTACGCCGGACCTACGCAAGGTAACCCCTCATATAGCAGGGGTAACCTTACGCGTATGCAAACTACGTAAACTATGTCGACGGCATGCAACTTCGTTCGGGAATCGGCGTATGATGCTCATTTGCATATTCGATGCTGAAATCGACGGGGACGGCACCTAGCGGCCAGCGTAGAATTACATCTAAGATCCGATGGTGTAAGTGACTTACACCAGTCGGTTCTACGCCAAATCTATGCATAACTGATTCTAAGAATCAGTCGCATAGATACACAGGGCAAGAAACAGAGATACGACGGTGTATCTGGAGATACACCACGGTGTATCTGGAGATACACCACGGTGTATCTGGAGATACACCACGGTGTATCTGGAGATACACCACGGTGTATCTGGAGATACACCGTCGTATCTCTTTTGAGAATCTGGCCCATACATTTTATATAGATGCGTTACACAGAGTCATATATTTCAAGCATTTATTTTTTAAATTTTTTTTAATTATGGCTTACAGCTAGAGAAAACCCAAAATAGAGTATGTCCGAAAATTTGAATATTGCATAAGACCGATAAAAAAAAAAAAGGATTTTTAACCACTTGCCTACTGTGCACCTACACCCCCTTCCTGCCCAGACAAAATGTAAGCTTCCGGCACTGCGTCGCTTTAACTGACAATTGCGCGGTCGTGCGACGTGGCTCCCAAACAAAATTGACGTCCTTTTTTTCCCACAAATAGAGCTTTCTTTTGGTGGTATTTGATCACCTCTGCGGTTTTTATTTTTTGCGCTATAAACAAAAATAAAGCGCCAATTTTGAAAAAAATGCAATATTTTTTACTTTTTGCTATAAAAAATAACCCCAAAAATATATAAAAAAAATAATGTTTTCCTCAGTTTAGGCCGATACGTATTCTTCTACATATTTTTGGTAAAAAAAAATATGCAATAAGCGTTTATCGATTGGTTTGCGCAAAATGTATAGTGTTTACAAAATAGGGGATAGTTTATGGCATTTTTTTTTTTTTTACTATTGATGGCGGCAATCTGCGATTTTTTTTATTGGGACTGCGACGTTATGGCGGACACTTCGGACACTTTTCTGACATTTTTGGGACCATTTACATTTATACAGTGAACAATGCTATAAATATGCATTGATTACTGTATAAATGTGACTGGCAGTGAAGGGGTTAACCACTAGGGGGCGGGGAAGGGGTTAAATGTGTGTCCTATGAGTGTTCTAACTGTAGGGGGAGGGGGGGCGACTGGGGGAGGTGACCGATTGTGTCCCTATGTACAAGGGACACAGCAACGGTCTCTTCTCTCCCTGACAGGACGTGGAGCTCTGTGTTTACATACAGAGCTCCACGTTTCCGCTCAGTTACTGGGCAATCGCGTGTGCCTGGCGGCGATCGTTGCCGCCGGGCACTCGCACCGGGATCCCAGCAGAGCGGCGGCGGCGCGCACGCGCCCGCCCGCGGCTTTAAAAGGACATCACGTCATATGACGTGATGTCAGGACAATGGAGTCCTCCACCCGCCGTCATTTGAAGGTGGGCAGAGGACAAGTGGTTAATACAGAAATGTTGGCTTACTGAAAAGTATGTCTATGTACAGTATAGTATGCACTATAACAATACTTGGCTCCTTTTGCATGAATAACTGCATCAATGCAGAGTGGCATGAAGGCAGTCAGCCTGTGGCACTGCTGATGTGTAATGGAAGCTCAGGTTGCTTTTCTTAGCAGCCTTCAGCTCGTCTCCATTGTTGGGTCTGGTGTCACTCAACTTCCTCTTGACAATACACCACAGACTCTCTATGGGGTTTAGGTCAGGCGAGTTTGCTGGCCAATCCAGCACAGTGATACCACAATAGTCGGCTGCACTGACTTTGGACTTGATAAAATACAGTGGACCAACACCAGCAGATGACATGGCCCCGCAAATTATTACTGACTGTGGAAAATTCACACTGGAACTCATGCAACTTGGATTCTGTTCTTCTCCACTCTTCTTCCAGACTGAACACTGATTTCCAAATGAAATGCAAAATTTACCACAGTCCGTGATGATTTGGGGAGCCATGTCATCTGCTGGTGTTGGTCCACTGTGTTTGGAACCTGCCCACACTGCCAAAAGTACCAATACCTAGTTCAATACCTGGTTTTATGATCATGGTATCACTGTGCTGGGTTGGTTAGCAAACTCACCTGACCTAAACCCCATAGAAAGTCTGTGGTGTATTGTCAAGAGGAAAATGAGAGACACCAGACCCAACAATGCAGACAAGCTGAAGGCTGATATCAAAGCAACCTGGGCTTCAATTACACCTCAACAGTGCCACAGGCTGATCACCTCTATGCCACTCCGCATTGATGGAGTAAATAATGCAAAAGAATCCCCGACCGAGTATTGAGTGCATACTATACTGTATATGGACATACTTTTTAGTAAGTTAATGTTTCTGTATTAAAATTTCCTTTTTTAATTGGTTTTATGTAATATTCTAAGTTTCTGAGATACTGAATTTTGGGTTTTTACTAGCTGTAAGCCATAATCATCAAAATTAAAAGAAAGAAATGCTTGAAATATATCACTCTGTGTGTAACACATACATATAAAATATGAGTTTCACTTTTTGAATTGAAATACTGAAATAAATTAACTTTTTGATGATATTTACATTTTTTGAGATGCACCTGTGTATCTTGGAATTGCGCATTCAAGTGGTTGTAAACTCAGTACAACTACATTAAGGCTTACCTGCTTACCTGTAGGTGCTGGAAATACAGTATCTCCTAAACTTGCATGGTTTTGAAGATATTTACAATGTACGAGTGTGCCGATCTAATCGTTTCTGTGCCGGAGTTTGCGGCCCTGAAAGGAAGAGGGGTGAAGATGGACATTTCGTGCCAGAGGGGACAACGGTAACATCGCAGGATTTGGTTTCAGGTAAGTGACACATAATGGGCTACTATGTGAGGCATAGTAGCCCATTATGCTTTACCTTTGCAGGGAAATAAAGAGGAAGTAAAACGCATCCGGGTTTACTTCCTCTTTAAGGTTGCTGTATCTAAAGGTCCCTTTGTTGTAAAAAATTTAATAATTATCCGATTTGACGTGTTTTAGATTGTCTTTCAAAAGGTTAGACGAGGGATCAGAAACTGACATAAGTGTTATAAAAGTTTGGAAGGTAAGTCCTGTATAATAATAATATTCGTTTTCAAACGGCAGCAAGTGTGACGCTAATAATTTTCTATCAATATTTTCAGGGAGGATGTGGGCGCCATCTAGTGGTTATATAAAGTTATTGCAATCCTAATGTTTTCCAATATAGAACTCCTGTGGTACAAACAGGGCACGCAAGCAGGTGTGCTCTTTTTGAACAGAACATAGTAATGTTTTTTTATATTTTCAAATATTTTTTTCTGTATAATAAAAAATATTTTTATAGTATGTACAGTGCATCCGGAAAGTATTTACAGCGCTTCACTTTTTCCACAATTTGTTGTGTTACAGCCAGGGGCGGACTGACCATTGAGTAACTCGGGCACTGCCCGAGGGCCCCATGCCACTAGGGGGCCCCATCAGGGTTGCCAGGCTCAGTAAAACCAGGGACAGTATGTCAAAATCTGTGTTTTTTTTTACATCTGTCCCTGATATGTCCGAAAGCTTTTGATGTGAAAATCCTGAGATTTTAGCTGCCCCGCCTCTGCTCTGCCTCCTGGTGTGGTGGCCACCAGTAAGCCCAGGGGCCCCATAATCTTCTATTGCCCGGGGGCCCCATGAGTTGTCAGTCCACCCCTTTTTACAGCCTTATTCCAAAATGGATTAGATTTATTATTTTTCTCAAAATTCTACAAACAGTACTCCATGATGACAACGTAAAAGTAGTTTCTTTGAAATCTTTGCAAATTTATTAAAACTATTTGAAATAAGAAATAGAATGGTTTATTTTAGAAATAAGCACATTCTAATTAGGTGTTCTCGTATATTTTGACATCTGTCAGGTCTGTTAAGTAATCTATATGATTGATATTTATCTTAGCATCTTAGACCCTCTCTGATATACAGATTTATTTCAGTAGGTTTTTCAAATCTTCCTATTGCTGGTCATCCTTTTTATGTTATACAGTAATGGACATATGGTGCAGGAAATATGTTAAAAAAAAAGTGAAAACTACATAAAGAAATACTTTAACCGCTTGCCAACCAGCCACCATCAGCACGTTCCCGCAAACCATCATAGCTGTACTTCAGTCCCTTTAAGCGGGGATAGTAGGCATGCGCCTACTGCTCTGCGGGGGTGCCGATGCACGTGGCCGGTGGTTGTGATGACCGTCGGCCACGTGCGATCGCAGGCACGAGTGAACTAAAAAGAGAGAGATTGTGTGTTCCTACTAGCTAGGAACAACAATCTGTCATTTCCACTAGTTAGTCCCATCCCCCCTACAGTTAGAACACACACGAGGGAACACAGTTAACCCCTTGATCGCCCCTAGTGTTAACACCTTCCCTGCCAGTAACATGTACACAGTAATCAGTGCATTTTATAGCATTATTGGTCCAAAAAATGTGTCAAAAGTGTCCGATGTGTCTGCCATAATGTCAAAGTCCCGATAAAAATCGCTGATCACCACCATTACTAGTAAACAAATAATAATAAAAATGCCATAAATCTATCCACTATTTTGTGCAAACCAATCAATATATGCTTATTGGGATTTTTATTACCAAAAATATGTGGAAGAATACATATCGGCCTAAACTGAGAAAAAAAAATTGCTTTTTAAAAAAAAAAAATTGGGATATTTATTATAGCAAAAAGTACAAAATATTGGGGGTTATTTACTAAAGGCAAATACTAAAGGCATGGTTTACTTACATTGTCCCTGGATCCTGCGATGCCTCTCCGCTGTGTGATCGAGCGGTGTCTCCTTGCTCGATTCACATTGTCCCTGTGTGCCGCCGAGCTCTGTTCCCTGCGAAGGCGAAGATCGACGCCAAATTCAAAAAAGTAAATAAACACAATACATACAGTATACTGTAATCTTACAGATTACAGTACTGTATGTAAAAAATACACATCCCCTTTGTCCCCAGTGGTCTGCCCAGTGTCCTACATGTACTTTTATATAATAAAAACTATTCTTTCTGCCATCAAACTATAGATTGTCCATAACAACCAAAAATTGTACCTTTATGTCAAAAGTGATTTTAGCTAGAAAACAGTGATAATAAATTATAATCACTTGCAGAATTGAGCGATAGCGATTTGTGGGGAAATTCGTCATAAAAAAGTAATGACAGCGACAATTCTGCAACTGAGCAATTTGGTTACATTATTGAATAATTTTTATTATAATTATATTGTTATTTGTTATAATTATTTATAATTATTTATTATATTATAATTTATGATGTTATTTTTCAAACTTTTTCATACCCGGGATGCCTACTAGACTCTTGTTCGGACAGATTTAAGTGAGGTATTCCTAAGAATTACAGGACTACAATGTAAAACGTCAAATTTCCTTCCAAAATAATGGTACCGCTTTCAGCACTTAAATCTGAAATAATCATACCGCCAGGGAGGTTAAAGCGAGACAGTGCCGTATGGCAAAAATGGCCTGGTCATTGAGCAGCAAAATCTTCCGGGCTGAAGTGGTTAAAGTGTACAGGGGCGGACTGACCATTGAGGCTCACAGGCACTGCCCGATGGGCCACATGCAACTAGGGGGCCCCATCAGGGTTGCCAGGCTCAATAAAACCACGGACAGTATGTAAAAATCTACGTTTTTTTTACATTTGTCCCTGATATGTCCAAAACTGACATGCCTCTGCAATGCCTTCTGGCGTGGTTGCCATCTGTAAGCCCGGGGGGGCCCATAATCTTCTTTTGCCCGGGGGCCCCATGAGTTGTCAGTCCGCCCCTGAAAGTGTATGTTTGGTGAACACACATTTGCCAATGCTTTCCCTTCATTTAACCTCATGTAATTATTGTCTTGTGGCATTGATTGTTTCTTTAGGGCCGGGCTGAAGGAAAGTGATGTAATCATCAGTATCGGCAGTCAAACTGTGACCTCAAGCAATGATGTCAGTGAGGCCATTAAACAAGAAGGGCCCCTGCGTATGGTATTACGAAGAGGAAACGAGGATGTTGTCATCACAGTAACACCTAAAGAAATTAATTTTTAATGGAAGCAATGAGCTGGTTTCATAGGTCTTCCAATCAACAGATAATAAATCTAGGCACTGCCTGTCGGAGGACACTGTATATAAGCGCTGAGTAATAATGTGCCTCAGCCAGAAGAACCCTTTAGCATTTCATTTCCAAGCCCTTTGCTCGTGCTTCTTCCTCATCCCATCACTGACTATGTCCCCTATTCCAAACTATCATGCCGGATTCTGTGTTTTAACTGGACAAAAAATTGAAATGTTAAAATAAATATAAAATTTGGAGAACCCATGGATTACATTTTTATAGCTTGTGTTTTGTGTTACTCTGAAATGTTGTTCAGGTTTGCTTTGTATTTTCAATTCACATGATGCCAAAATGACGCAACTGGTTTCCTATGGAAAGACCAGAATAGATAATCAGTTATATTCTACAGGGCACAGCTGTACAGGGAAGCTGTTTTGGCCAAGAGTTTTGGTGCAGTGCGGCTCCCCTGTATGTCCTGTGTACCTGGTCTTGTGATTTGTGGTGTCACATGCCCAAATAGATGGGGGGCATCACACATCATGGGGCATCATTGCACTTTGTACCATGTCAGTGCAGCTTCCCTGTACAGCTCTGCTTTGTAGGTTGTGAATGACCAATATCTCTTAATTTGTCACACTCTTTATAAAAAGTAATTGTGAATGTGGGTCGCAGTAGAAGGGGTGGGGCCCACATGGAGCAGGGTCCCAGTTTTATCTGTGACTGCTGTGACCCCTGTTTCATTGCCAATGCCTCTATTTTAGTGTACATGTTTATCTTAGGAAGTATATGCCTAGACTTTTCTTTCTTGGCCAAAAAGAAAACTATTCTACATGACCACCTGTTTCTTTTAAAGCCAGGGTCTGACCACATAGATCCGAGGTTTAGTGAATGTAGCTCATGTAGCATTTTGAAGCAGATATATGCATTATACTAGGGTTGTCCTGATACCACTTTTTTAGGACCGAGTACAAGTACCGATACTTTTTTTCATGTACTCGCTGATACCGAATACCGATACTTTTTTTAAATGTCATGTGACAGTTTTCAAACCACAATACAGACTAAGGATATTTTCTTTAGAATTATGAAGAACTCTAACTCAAGACAAAAAATGAGTAAAAATGAATAAAAATGTTTTATTTGCTTGTTATGCAGTAGTAAAAAACTCAAAGAATTTTCACAGAACATGTTGATATATACAAAAAAAGTATTCTATTTAGGCATCGGGAGCATTTGCGCGAGTACAAGTACTCCCGCAAATACTCGGTATCGGTCCCGATACCGATACTAGTATCGGTATCTGGACAACCCTACATTATACTATGCCTAGTTAGTGTTCACCTATAGCAGGGGTGCCCAACCTTTTGAAGAGCGAGGGCCACTTAAACAACTTGGTAACCAGTCACGGGCCACAATCAGCAGCGCAGACAGACGACAGGTCACGACTACTCTATAGGCCCTCTGATCCGCCCAGATGGAAGGGGACAAATGTTTTTCGGATTGGAGGTAGACAGGCGTAAACGGACATCTGTCGCTCTGTAGAGGTGAATTGAGGGTCCCATTCGGTCGGGCTGATCGTGTGAAAAGGGCCTAAGACTGCATTCACACTGATGTGCTGCGTGTCTATCCACCTGTGGCAAAAGCTGGCGCTGTAGAGGAAGCATCGCCTTATGGGGCTCTGCTCTGCAGCCGCTTTCTTCCTCTACCACCAGCTTCATATCACAACACTGATGCTGCAGTATGGCAGGTCGGCAACCTGCGATCTTTGTATGCCAACCCACCATTCCAGAGCAGGAGGTCGCGGGCCATATCAGAGGGCTCCGCGGGCCACTGGTTGGCCACCCCTGACCTATAGCTTTCAGTGATGTCTGTGGGTAGTGCTTGTTGCATTGGGGTTGATTTACTACAGGGAAATCTACTCTGCACTATAAGTGCACTTGTAAGTGTAGTCGCTGTAGATGGGGGAGCTCTGAAATGAGGGGAAGCTCTGCTGATTTTATCATCCAATCATGTGCAAGCAAAAATGCTGTTTTTTATTTTCCTTGCATGTCCCTCTCAGATCTACAGCTACTGCAATTGAAAGTGCACTTGTAGTGCAAAATGGATTTGCCTTTTGTAATCAACCCCCATTGTGTTCACACGGCTGTATATGCACTCTAGGCATAGGCAAGTTGTCTATTTTATGTTAGATTTTAAGATAACAGAAAACATTATCTTTTAATAGATATTGTGTCATAAATATGGCAGTGCTATGTCAATGCTATGAGGCAATCATCAAGTTAGTCAAGCAAGCCAAAGCAAACAAAAAACAAGATTTTGCATAACGGATCGCAACCTTTCATATATGTTCACTTAACAACTGTTGTGCAGTAAACTGTAATCTGATTACACAGAGGGTTATTAAGAGTTCGAGCACATTCATTCATTTTTGCACTTGCAATGTCATAAATAATACAGAAAATTTAGAAATACATTCTAGATATCAACAGGGCTTTTTTTCTTAAACAATAGGTGCTGGAACTTGACCACGACACCCCCCCCCCCCAAACCCCTCCACCCACACACACCCTCCAAATCACATCAAATAGTGGGTGTGGTCAGTCAAATTTCACAAACAGTAGAAGGGTCTTAAAGGGGCATTAAATACCAGGATTGCATTACATACATAGCGCAGAGTTAAGGGGGGGTTACACACAGAGTACAGAGCTGTCACTCGTAAACGCAGAAACCAGACTTCTGTGTTTACAAGTGATTGTGTTGAGCAGGCACCAAAGGCTCGGAGCCAGAGGTGGTGGAACTGAGTTCCACAGAGTTTCCCCCAAAAAAGCTCTGGATAGCAATATGCTAAATGGGGGTGACCTGAAACTAATAAAGATTTGGTGTGTGTTCTTAGGTAACCGTGTGCCCCATAAATGCCAGACCATTTACTTATATTAGCAACAACCTATGTGTGTGTTAAAAGTAACTTTTTTCCCCTTTAGCGCATTTCAATATATGTTATTTTTTTATTAGGACAGACATATGAACAGACAGACATATGAAAGCTGATTGTTTTTTATTTTAAAAGTGCAAACTGACACTTGACACAGGCTTCACTATCTAGTGAGTCTCTAAACTGGGATCAGAATGCAGCCTATAAAGTCTGTAGGTCCGTCCTGGATTTTTGTTCAGAGACTTGCCAGATAGTGATCATTGGTAGTCTCATATTTGCTATTCTTCAGGCTGGGTTCACACTGATGCTAATAGGATGTGGGTTTCCCCTCATCCAATTCGCATTGCAGGAGACTGTGACCGGCTCTCAATGGAACCGATTCACATATATACGGGGCAGGCGCGGAGCACACAGCAAAAAGGCCCTGTGCGTCTTTGGCTTTGTTTCAGGTCTGAAGTCCGGAAAAAATATGGACCGAATTCGCACCTGACACGATAAACTGGGGCACACCGGACCCCCTACTGTGCCCTGCACCGCACATAGTGTGAACCCAGGCCTAAATGCTCAGTAATTGAACTGGTTGAAGAAGAATAAAACAAGAATGAAAAAAAAAAGCTTTTATAATAAATGTCGGCATGGACATCATTTTGATTAAATTAAAAAAGCTTTAGAAAACCCAACTTAACAACTTTCCACTTAAAATACCAGAAATGCACTGGTTCATGAATACATGCTGCCGACCCCTGAACTGGAAGTAGGGGTCATCCAACCCAACGTGTGACAATGTAGCTCCTTGGTGGCAATGAGCGGAGCATTTAAGAATTTAAAGTACATGTAAGTTCTAACTGAAATGGCATCTAATTTGCTAAAGCACTGTATATCATAAACAATTGTCATGTTTGTTTAATAAAATGATTGTTTTCACCCTTTTTTCTTCCTTTTTGCATCTCAGTGTTGGTCGTCTTCTGAAGTAATATGAAAGAACCCACCATGAAGCAGTGGGCACCACAGAAAAATAGCAGCGTGGCTCGTTGTGAGGGGGGCATAAATAAATAGACATGGTTTAAAAGATACAGCTTATTCTACATCTGTATAGAAGAGTATAACCAGTCAAAAAAATGTTTTATCTTTTTTATCATAACGGTTTTCCTTTAGTTTTGAAGTAGCTGGACAGCTGATCCCACCCACAGTCCATCCTTATTTTTTTTTTTACGTTACAGAGACTGCTTACATGTTACAAAGTGTGTCATAGCAGCTTGCATGTATCAAAGTATGGAAACCTTTATGGGATTGAGATTAATAATGCATGTGCATGTCGTGTGGACATAGACAAAATAGATGCAGGGATTGTGGTACACTGAAAAGAAAGTACCATATATACTCGAGTATAAGCCGACCCAAGTATAAACAGAGGCCCTAATTTTACCACAAAAAAATGGGAAAACGTATTGACTCAAGTATAAGCCTAGGGTGAGAATGCAGCAGCTTCTGTAAGCGGAAAAGAGGGTCAACAATGCCCATTTTCAGACTCACTGTGCCCATTTGCAGACTCACTGTGCTTGTGTCAAAGATTTGGGCACTCATTTCCTTCATTCAATACATGAGAGTGTACAGACAATATCAAGTGGCAAAGGTGCTAAGAACAATATCAGGTAAAGAATAATATGACACAACAGAGTTCAGAGAGGCTTGCACACAGCAAACAGCGTACTTTCACTGCTCATTTCCTGTGCTTGTTATTCTTGGCAGCTGGGTGCAATGGCTTTCATTATGCAAACATGCAAGAAAATCCAAAATTTAGTGTGTTGTCCTTTCCTTTTTTTGGTTCTGCAGCCCAACCTTACTGTGCCCATTGCAGCGTACCTGAATTCTTGACAGGCCGCGGGCATCCATTTTTCAAATGTCGCTGCTTCCTCCTGGACCTGTTCCGTGATAGGCGTTTAACACTGTGTTCCGCTACCGCCTATCACGGAGGTCCTTTCATCCTCGGACTCAGTTTCCCAGCAGACACTGTGTTCAGTGTTCTGCCAATTACGGGCCTTCTTTCATCTTCAGACAACAGGATGTCTGTGATTGGTGGAACACTGAACACAGTGTCTGCTGGGAAACTGAGTCCGAGGATGAGAGGAACTCCGTTATAGGCGGTAGCAAAACACAGTGTCAAACGCCTATCATGGAACAGAATGGGACCAGGTGGAAGCCACGACTTTTGAAAAAAAATGGACGGACGCAGCTCTTCAGGTACACTGACTCGAGTATAAGCCGAGGGGTGTATTTTCAGCCTTAAAAAAGGGGCTGAAAAACTTGGCTTATACTCGAGTATATACGGTAAGTGTAAAGTGAAAAAGTCACACAGCTTGCAACTTTTCATAACAAAATAAATACAAAATTGAAAAAAGAAAAAAGAGCAGAAATATTGTGCAGACTCCATACGCAGTATTTAAACCAAGATTGAACCCTGAACTGTGCCATATGAACAAATCAACACAATGCAGGACTGACCCTGCTAAAAGAAAATACAGTAAATAAATAAATTTGCAGCTAAGACTCTGCTGCAGAGACATTATATGTGTCACCTTTACAATGCTAGGACACTGGAAAGGGCAGTAGAGATGGTAATGGTGGCAGGCCACCAATGTTGGCAACAGATAGTAATGGTGTCAAGAAATAGTAATAGTGGCAGCAAATATAAGGAGCTTGTAATAGTGGCAGCAATGCGGGCAGAAGATGGTAATGATTTCCATCATGGCACAAAGCACTTTAACATGAATTAGCATGTAAACACGCCTATCTGCTGCCTATTGCAGCTTAACCACTTAAGACCCGGACCATTATGCAGGTTAAGAACCTTGCCCCTTTTTGCGACTCAGCACTGCGTCCATTTAACTGACAATTGCGGCTCCCAAACAAAATTGGCGTCACTTTCCCCCCACAAATAGAGCTTTGTTTGGTGGTATTTTATCATCTCTGCGGTTTTTATTTTTTGCGCTATAAACAAAAATAGAGCGACAATTTTGAAAATAAATAAATATATTTTCTACTTTTTGCTATAATAAATACCCCCAAAAAATATATATAAAAACATTTTTTGACCGTGCCCTTGGGACCCGCGGAACTCGATGTCCGCCGGTGTCTTGCGATCGGGTTACAGAGCTGCAGAACGGTGAGAGGCAAGTATAAACATGCCTCTCCCCATTCTGCCAAGTGACACTGTCACTGATTGTCTGTTCCCTGTGATCGGGAACAGCGATCAGTGACATGTCACATGAAGCCATGCCCCTAACAGTAAAAATCACTCCCTAGGACACACTTAATCCCTTCAGTGCCACCTAGTGGTTAACCCCTTCACTGCCAGTGTCATTTTCACAGTAATCAGTGCATATTTATAGCATTAATCGCTGTAAAAATGACAATGGTTCCAAAAATGTGTCAAAAGTGTCCGATGTGTCCGCCATAATGTCGCAGTCATGATAAAAATCGCTGATCGCTGCCATTACTAGTAAAAAAAAAAAATTATTAATGAAAATGCCATAAAACGATTCCCTATTTTGTAGACACTATAACTTTTGCACAAACCAATCAATAATCGCTTATTGCTATTTTTTAACCAAAAATATGTAGAAGAATACGTATCGGCCTGAACTGAGCAAAACAATATTTTTTGGGGGGATATTTATTATAGCAAAAAGTAAAAAATATTGCTTTTTTTTCAAAATTGTCACTTTATTTTTGTTTATCGTGCAAACAATTCAAAACCCGCAGAGGTGATCAAATACCACCAAAAGAAAGCTGTATTTGTGGGAAAAAAAACGATGTCAATTTTGTTTTGGAGCCACGTCGCACGACCGCGCAATTGTTAGTTAAAAATGCTCTGGTCTTTGGCCAGCAAAATGGCCTGGGGCTGAAGTGGTTAAAGTGCACTGTTTAGGAGATATTTACTTGTGACTTCTGATGCCTCTTTGGTGAATGATATAGGCTACAGCCGTATTATTGTTGGACTAAACCCGAACAGGCCAGCCTTGCAGTCTGAAAGACCAAGCTTTGAGGGCCAAAATAATTGCCCGAATCTCCAGAATGTTGATGGGTAGGAGCTTTTTGCCCCCGGACCACTTCCCCTGGGCAGATGCTTCTTCCAGCACTGCCCCCCAGCCCAGAAGACTGGCATCTGTGGTCACCACTTTCCAGCTAACTGGATTTTCCTTCTGACAGATTTTGGAGAAAACACCAATTGAGGGTCTGGCGAACCCCTGGACATAAGATCATAGGAAGATCCAGGGCCTGAACATCTTTGTTCCAAGCTGACACAATTCCGCCCTGTAACGGTCTTGAGTGAAATTTGGCGTAAGGGACAGCCTCTAAGGAGGCTACCACCTTTCCCAACAATCTCATGCATAGACGGATGGAAGGCCTTCTTTTCGCCTTTACCACTCGGACCAAGTCTCCTATGGCTTTGCCTTTGGCTTGGGAAGGAATACCTTGCTTAGGGACCTGTCTATATTCATGTCCAAGTACTCTAGCCTTTTTTGAGGCTGCAAGAAGATTTCTTCAGATTGAGGACCCAGCCTAGGTACTCTAAATATTCCACTGTGCTGTGCACATTGTGGCTCAATGTCACAAATTACAGTGAACCACAACTGCGGTTACGGAAAAGATTTCAATGCACTTCTCTATGTACTGTGATTTTCAGTACTGGACCCCAGGCGTCGCTCTAATCAGAGAAAAAGAGTTTGGGGGTTCACTACATCATATTTCTCACATATAGGAATGCATTGAGCTTCTAAGGGAGAAGGAAATACAACATATCTTCAACCCCTAGCTTTAAAAAGGTATAGCGAACATGTTTGGTATTTACAGCCAGAAGGGCGTATACTTTTAAAGAACAAATGTCAAGCATGTAGCATATGAAAATACTATATGCAGATAGCTTATACTTCAGAGAGGCAACTGTAGCTTAAGTGGTTTAGCAGTGTATGTCCCTTTAAGATATTCCACAACTGTTACATGAAGGCACAATAAGTAATCCCAAGCAGCACGGTAGTATGAACTAGAGCCAGATTCAAATACAGTACTTAGTAAGCTATATGTGATCCTGGTATTTCTAGAGCAATAAATGTAACTTGTAATGGTACTTATCCGTTTGCAGAGGACGAGAGTTCTTCAGTAAGCAGAGTATTGTAGCAGCAATGGGATTCTGTCATGGAGGGTCTCCTGGTGGAGGATATCTTAGAGTGTCCCCAGCAATGGCAGCATGGATGCAGGTAGTATATAAGTTAGAGGTGGCATGGATCCGGGCTGCAGTGATATCCAGTTGAGGGGATATTGCCAGTAGTTTGTTTGTAGCGTGGTCTGGTTATGGCCGACAATAATAGGACAGCGTGTAGTAAACACGCTGTTCTGTTTATAGGCGAGAGGCATGTGTGCCGAATAGAGCGTTGATTACGCTCAGTGCGTCCATGTTCCACGCTGGAACACACGCGGCGCCAGGCGATGACGTCAGTGCACACTCAACGTATGCGTTCCAGCGTGGAACGCAATACGGCAACAAGAAGTGCCAATTACACCCAAGCGTGCGGCGGACTGATCTATGATCAACAGATCATCCAGGTAGGCTGTTATCGCTATGCCTCGTGCAGGCCCGGATTTACTCCCTTTGCCGCCCCAAGGCCGGGTCCTTCAATGCCACCCCCCCCCACACACACACACCATCACATGGGGGAATCCCCAGAGAGCCCCCCCTTACAGCAGGGTCTCCAGAGAGCCCCCCTACATCAGGGTCCCCAGAGAGTCCCCCTACATCAGGGTCCCCAGAGAGTCCCCCTACATCAGGGTCCCCAGAGAGCCCCCCTACATCAGGGTCCCCAGAGAGCCCCCCCCTACATCAGGGTCCCCAAAGAGCTGACTCCCCTTCCCCTTACACCAGGGTCCCCAGAGAGCTGACTCCCCTCCCCCTTACACCAGGGTCCCCAGAGAGCTGACTCCCCTCCCCCTTACACCAGGGTCCCCAGAGAGCTGACTTCCCTCCCCCTTACACCAGGGTCCCCAGAGAGCTGACTCCCCTCCCCCTTACATCAGGGTCCCCAGAGAGCTGACTCCCCATCCCCCTTACACCAGGGTCCCCAGAGAGCTGACTCCCCTCCCCCTTACACCAGGGTCCCCAGAGAGCTGACTCCCCCTCCCCCTTACACCAGGGTCCCCAGAGAGCTTACTCCCCCTCCCCTTACACCAGGGTCCCCAGAGAGCTGACTCCCCCCCCCTTACACCAGGGTCCCCAGAGAGCTGACTCCCCCCCCCCTTACAACAGGATCCCCAGAATGCTGACTCCCCCCCCCCTTACACCAGGGTCCCCAGAGAGCTGACTCCCCCCTCTTACACCAGGGTCCCCAGAATGCTGACTCCCCCCCCTTACACCAGGGTCCCCAGAGAGCTGAATCCCCCCCATACACCAGGATCCCCAGAGAGCTGACTCCCCCTTACACCAGGGTCCCCAGAGAGCTGACCCCCCCTTACACCAGGGTCCCCAGAGAGCTGACTCCCTCCCTTACACCCGGGTCCCCAAAGAGACTCCCCCCCTTACACCAGGGTCCCCAGAGAGCTGACTTCCCCCCCTTACACCAGGGTCCCCAGAGAGCTGACTCCCCCCCCCCCCTTACACCAGGGTCCCCAGAGAGCTGACTCCCCCCCTCCCCCTTACACCAGGGTCCCCAGAGAGCTGACTCCCCCCACCCCCTTACACCAGGGTCCCCAGAGAGCTGACTCCCCCTCCCCTTACACCAGGGTCCCCAGAGAGCTGACTCCCCCTCCCCCTCACACCAGGTTTCCCCAGAGAGCTGACTGCTCCTCCCCCTTACACCAGGGTACCCAGAGAGCTGACTCCCCCTCCCCCTTACACCAGGGTCCCCAGAGAGCTGACTCCCCCTCCCCCTTACACCAGGTTCCCCAGAGAGCTTACTCCCCCTCCCCCTTACACCAGGGTCCCCAGAGAGCTGACTCCCCCCCCCCCTTACACCAGGGTCCCCAGAGACCTGACTCCCCCCCTTACACCAGGGTCCCCAGAGAGCTGACCCCACCCCTTACACCAGGGTCCCCAGAGAGCTGACCCCCCTTACACCAGGGTCCCCAGAGAGCTAACTCCCCCCCCCTTACACCAGGGTCCCCAGAGAGCTGACTTCCCCCCCTTACACCAGGGTCTCCAGAGAGCTGACTCCCCCCCCCTTACACCAGGGTCCCTAGAGAGCTGACCCCCCCTTACAGCAGGGTCCCCAGAGAGCTGACTCCCCCCCCCTTACACCAGGGTCCCCTGTACCTGGCAGGTGGAGGTGGGAGGCGGTGATCGGCAGCTCTATGGTATTCACAGGCAGGGGGGTCTCCCTGGGGCTAGTAGTTCTTCTCGAAATGCTTACAGCAGAGAGGGGAGGTGCCTCTGACCCGGACATCAGCAACAGTGTACAAACAAAGTGAAAGTGATACCTGCCGGGTCAGAGGCCCCTCCCCTCTTCTCTCCACTGTATATGCTGACACTCGAGCCCCAGGGAGATCTCGCCGCCCACACAGGCACCATAGAGCTGCCGATCAGACAACAAGTCACTCAAAGTCCCCCTGCTCCCGAGCCGCGCAGTCGGCGCAGAGGGTAGGCGGAGCTTTAGGCTCCGCCTTCGCCGGATCCTTTTTTTCTCCTTAACAACAAGTGTCGGCACCGCTGCCTGTAAATGCGGGGGGGGGCCGCGAAAGCCGTGAAGGTCACCGCAGGAGCGGCGCTGGACGTGCCGCCCTGAGGACTGGCCTCGGTGGCCTTGTGGCAAATCTGGCCCTGGCCTTGTGCCCTTAGCCTTGCCGGGGACAGTATTTTTGTGAACACTCGAGGTGCCGTAGCCAGCCCAAAAGCAAGGGCCACAAACTGAAAGTGGTGCTGATCCACCGCAAACCTTAGAAACCTTTGGTGAGCGGAAAATATTGGCACATGTAGATATGCATCTCTGATGTCTATTGATGCCAGGAATTCTCCTCCCTGAAGGGTGGAAACAACTGAATGGACAGACTCCATGCAGAAGGAGCGAATGTTCAGAAACTGATTCAGACTTTTTAGATCTAGAATACGTGTGACATTCCCGTTTGCTTTTGGAACCGTAAACAGGTTTGAATAGAATCCTGACCCCTGATCCTCTGGGGCTAGATACAAGATTACCCCCTTGGGACAACAGGTGTTCCAAGGACAATAGTAAAGGCCTTCTTTTTTCTGGATCTTTGGCAATTCTCGATTTCAGAAAACGGGGTGGCAGAAGTTCTCTGAATTCTAGCTTGTAACCTGAGGACACTGTGGAGATGACCCCCTGAACCTCGTTCTGCCAGGCGTTTGCAAAATGCAGCAGCCTTCCCCCCACTCGACCGAGCAGGGGCATCCCTTCATAGGGAAGTTTTGGGGGTCTGTTTAGACCTTGAACCCCAAGTTCTTTTCTGCCCTTGGGCTTGGCTCTGGGCTTTTCCCCTAGCGTTAGACTGGGGAACCGTCACCACTGCCTGGAGACTGAGTTTCCAGTGGCTGGAGAAAGAGTACCTTTAAATGAGGGACGCTTACTCTTTTTCTTAACTGGCAATAGAGTAGACTTGCCTCCGGTAATCTTTTGAATGTATTTATTCAAGTCATCTCCAAACAGGCATTCTCCCCCAAAGGGGAACACTGACAAGTATTTCTTGCAAGAAGCCTCAGCCTCCCAAAGTTTTAACCAAAGGGACCTGCACATGTGTACCTGTAGGAGATTCAAGCGAGATGCTTGTTGAACAGAGGCCATAATCGCATCAATCGCAAAGCACAAGGCCTTAGGAAGGTCCTCATAATCCTCAATCTCTTCTGTAGGGAGGAGGTTAATCATCTGCTTCATTTGTTCCTTGAGGAACTGATATACACCAATGGCTGCAACTGCAGGTTGTACTACAGCCCCAGCCATGGCAGAGGAGGCTTTTAATAGGGACTCCAGCTTTTATTAGTTGGATCCCTAATACCCTGCGCGTTGTCTAAAGGACAGGTCAGGTTTTTGTTTGCATATAGCTGCATCAATAGCAGGTACCCCCATTTCTTAGTGAAACCTTCCTCCAATGTCCAACAGCCTAGGCTTACTAAAAACTGCCTTGGCATGGCAAAACATTACTTGTACACATGCTCTTACATCCTGTTACATGACTGACCTCAGCCTGCAAAAATCTTCATCCCTTGAAAGTGGTTGGCTCACCTGTACCTGCCTGAGGAAAAGTTCCTAAAGAAATGGGTAATCCCTATTGTGGGCACTTCACATGATTCCTGTTTCAGGATGTCCTGGTTTTCAAGTACCCCAAGAAGAAAAAGTTAGAAGTCTTCTTTAAGGTCCGATATGCAACCTGCTTTTGTGACCATGTTTGTTAGCCAGACGTTGGTTGTCTGATCCAAAAAGATGGCTTGAGTCTCCCAAGATCACTTTTGATGGATCTCTAACTGTTTTTTCATCTAGAACATCTGTAATAGTTGGTAAACGCTCTTTGATAAGGGCACATCCTATTTTATTGGTGGTGGTCGCACAAGTTGGAGGAAGTTGGTGACACAGCATTCAATCTCTAGCTATTGTGTCACTATTTGTGACTCTTGGACTCACTTGTTTATATTATTTATTTAATGTTTATTTCTTTTAAGCGCAGCATACTTGTTCACCTAAGAACTAATCAACATTCACCAGAGCTCCTCATAGCGGAGATGGGTTTAGCATGTTGGTACCAGGTCACGGTTCTTTGGATCTCCCTGCAGGAAGTAAGCAAGCTGGGGACCAGTAACAGATATAGCAGGTAGGGATCAAGCAGAAGTGTAGTCAGTAAACATTGTCAGTAACAAGTGGTTGCAGGTTAGAATCAAGGGATCAAGCCAAAGGTCAGGTTGGGATTGAGTGGTAGCATAGTCCAGGAACAAGCCAAGCAACACGTTACTATGCAGTAGCCCCCTGAGCCTCCCTGTGATAGTGGGTGGGGGTTCCTCTGCTTGCAGCAACTCTCAGATTTTAAAATGGGCGCAGCTGTGCAGGAGGACTGTACAGCCATATCATTTATTCACAGATATCTGTAAATGAATGAACTACAAGTTATGTTACCGCTGCAGCAGATGGCTTGCAGTTTCATGGACTGCAAGAGCGCTGATGAGCCCCCTCGTAGTCCATTCACTCTCTTTGCAGCTCTAAAACTGACAGCCTGTATAGAAGTATTGGGCACACACTGAAGGAAGAGAATAGAGGAGCCTGACTTTGCAATTGCGATCCACTGATGGGTGGACTGCTCTGCATGCTTCTCATTTTACCTCTAAAAGTATGCACATTTTTTTTTAAAAGGTAAACTTTTTTTCTAATTAAACTATAAAACCTGATTTGATATGAGTTGGATTAATTCAATGTGAGATTCATTACTAGAATTTAGATATTAAACTGACCAATTTTATAATGATACTGGCATGCATTCTCTCTGATTTAAATGCAAAATGGTCACCATCTGTTTAATTTATTTTATTTATTTTTACCGTTGCTTTTCATCATACCTAATTGGTTGATCTGGCCTCGATGCGTGATGTTAATGACTTGTATAGCACTACAATGCGAACTGAAGCGCCTCAAGGCGCTTTTTTTGCAGCCAGTGTCTGCTTGGCTGGTGCGATCATTTTACCTTGTAGGATCTCGACACGCTTGGGACACACAAATACGTACACATATATACTGGGCCAATTTGGACAATATCCAATTAACCTACCAGCATGTCTTTGGAGTGTAGGAGGAAACCGGAGTACCCGGAGAAAACCCACGCAGACACAGGGATAACTTTTCCATTTATCATGTATTACTTATTTACTGTATGCTTTTCTGCTGGCATCGTGTCTCTAAATGTTTTCTTCCCCATAAACTGATGACTTTTTTCTATACACGTTCTGGACCCGCCCCCCCCCCCCCGTCAGTCTATAAAAACGTTTGCCTTGTGTCCATACATCTCATGCTTGAAAAAGGAGCGCGGCTATTCTCCACCAATAGCAAGCCAGTTCTGAAACGCGTCGCATAGTTGTGACGTCACAGCCTGGCCCCAGTGCTGTGTTGCTGCCCAAGCCTTGCTTTGGCTTCCGATCACACGGCCGTTTTTTTTCCTATACTGCGGAAGCAGGACGAGCACTGTCAGCCATGGCGCGGCCAGCCATGGGCTCTGGAGCCTGTCCTTTCCCACTCATCACTGTTTTGGAACCCATATCCTTGCCAAATGGATCCCACCTGACTGTGATATGCTAAGCCTGGACCACTGTGCATAGCCATCCCACCATATCCTGCCTGGATCTGATGTGGTGCCAGCCTAACGGATCTGCTGTGACTTGCAGTCCCATCCCATCTCTTCAGCCCAGCAACGGATCTGAATTCAACACTACTTTCACCCATGTGAGTGGATATTGTTGTTTCAATAAATGTTTTTATGATACATACTCAGAGGCACCTTTCTTGTTTTATTCTAGCTCACTGGAACCTGCTTCTGGTCTTCTTGGTGGCTGCCCCGACTGACCCATTGACATACATGTTTATGTGTGTATACATATACATCTTTTTATCCCTGCCCTTGGACTATCGGGTACTACACTGAACTATCATATTGAGGTATCTGTGCACTGCACCTTTTTTACTTGTTTTAAGATTCTAACTGTAATGCCGCGTACACACGATCACTTTTTGTGATAAAAAAAAATGAAATTTTTAAAAATGTCATTTAAAATGATCGTGTGTGGGCAAAACGTCATTTTATGTCTTCTGAAAAACGACCAAAAAAAATTCGAACATGCTCGAATTTTTTATGTCATTTTTAAAAATGTAATTTTTTGTGTCATAAAAAATTATCGTGTGTGGGCAAAAAATTAAGTTTTAAACCCACACATGCCCAGAAGCAAGTTAAGAGACGTGGAGGTAAAACTACCATTCATAATGGAGTAAGCACATTCATCACGCTGTAACAGACAAAAAAGCAGGAATCGTCTTTTACTAACAAGTAACCAGCTAAAAGCAGCCTCAAGGCAAATAGAACTTCCCCTTTAGTGTGCCGTCGTTTTGTTCATCATTTTCCAAAAATGATGGTGTGTACGCAACATAATTTTTGAAAATGAAGTTTTCATTAAGAAAAATTACATTTTTTTTCATCACAAAAAGTGATCGTGTGTACGAGGCATAAGGCCATTAAAGGAGAAGTATAGTTAAATAGTGTTTGCTGCATCCACATAGGTAAGTATGATTTCTAAAAAAAAAAACGAAACTTCTCTGTTAACATATGTTATATGGTCAGTTTAGATTACAATAATGCTTAAATAAGCAATTTGTAATTTATGATAATTTAGCCATTTCAGAAAACATATGGTCATTATTGTGTGAACATGAAAAACAGCAATAATGGAGTAGATTTTTTTTTTATTCTTATTTTTTTGCATTTTGTTTAGACTAGTTATGATCCTAAAGGATTTTTTGAGAACTTGGAATAAATATGAGAATCCAGCACAAGAAAACTATTTAAAATCAGGTATTTATTTACATTTTTAAAAGCATGGTTGATAAGTTCTAATTGATTCTGGGAACTATGAATTTAAATCTCTTCTGTTGTTTTTATTACAGGTGCCATCCGGGTGGTAAATCCATTTAAAACTGTTAAAATATATGACGTAATCACTAACAAAGAAACCAATGATAATGAATGATACCTGTGTTCCCATCTGTTACAGCAATGTTCATCATAATTTGCAAAAGGCAGAGGGCAAAAGCCATTGTCTCCATACAGGATGCTGAGTGAAAACACTGGAAAAAGATATTCATATAAAGATTATGATATTTGCTGGCAGGTCTTTTAAACCTTTAAACAAGCAGGAAACTGTCACACTGCGAAAAATTAGATTATCATAAATGATCTGACATTTTGGAAAATTATTTTGCAATGAATAAACAGATGATACTATATACTTCCTTGTTGCAATGGGGGACATTACAAGGATTCACTGTTTTAAATATTGAAAGAGGATGGTCCTTTTCTATGAATGAGACTTGCAAGCATCTGTAAACTGAGAACTTGAAGCTTGCAGCCAAGCATGACACCCACATAACCAATCAGTGTGCTCATTTAAAGTATATCTATCACTCGGTATTTTAATATAAAGAACAATAAAAATATGCAAAGTTGGTTGTTTTCCATGTCATTATTGCTTTTGGCACAGTCTGCATAACTTAGTGTAGCACTACCCCCAAAGGAGCTGCTGGTTTGTTTTGGGTCTACGCTCTGGCTATCAACCCCTAAAACTGTCTCGAACACTCCCTTGGCACAACTGGTATCAGTGGGAAGTGTGAATTCAAAAAACTGTTAGGAAACACAATACCTTGGCACACCACAGTAAATCATGTAAACCTTGAGTTGTATTGATCCCGTAGGATGACAGAGGAACTGCACACAGATTCAGCTTAACCAGTGTAACTCTTTACTTAGTAAGATAAAAGCCAAAGAAACAAAGGTAAAACAATAGTGGATTTCTTGCAGATCTCTGCAATAGTCAGAGTTAGTGGTAACAGATAAATACAAATTAAATTATAATAACTACGTGGACCTGTGTAAGTACACAGAAAAGGGATTCCTTCAGTAAGATACCCACACTGAAGCACCCCCCTGCCAAGCCTCACCCAGCTCTCCCATATAACAGTATTGTACAGTCTAATAGAACCAATTACCCAGTTAAAGGGTATGTAAATGAATATCAATGGTTTACTATACCTAACAGGCAGTCTTTAGATAATATACTTCACTAATATGGTTTGGTTGGCCAGACCAAACCTCAATACAAATTAACACAACAGTTAGTGCACTTCTGCTTTGGCATGCGTTGTAAAAGTAATTTGTAATCCGAAAAGGGAATAAGTAAACTGGCGGAAGATGCCTGAATAGTCGGATCATAGTGGGGAGTGTAAACAATCCACTCTCCTGCAATGCAGTTAGTATGCTTGGGCAAGTGCTCGTCTCACCCAATCAGATCAGACCTTGTCCTTCCGGAATACTCCATCTACGAACTCCAACACACGGTCCTTCAGGATGACAGTCTTTGGTCCTCACACAGGTCACCATTGAACTGGGACACCGTCCGATCACTCCGTCAGGAATCCTCTCTCTGTCTCTGGATGGCGTTCCACCCGGGTGTGGATGGGCCTTCAACTCTGATTTCCAGGGAGACCACTTAGCAGGTGTCCTCCTGGGTTGAAGAGGCAGTCCAGAGAGAGCGCGCCAAACACGTCCTCTTCCGTACATAGGTCGGAGAGCTCCTTACCCTCTGACATCCTCCATGCGCTCAGTGATGAGGGCATGGGTTGTGGCCCAGGGATTGAGCTTGTCTGGTGCGGCCAAACTTTCGCCTAACATGCCGTTATGGAGGAATCCCAATTTATCACACTTTTTTGACTACCCTGACCCGGTGTGGACTAAATATGGCATTACAACTTCCACATTGTCTCGAACGGTGCTTTGATGTCGCTTGATGACCTCAAGGTAAAGTTTGATTTGCCATATTCAATTTTTTTAAGGTACATCCAATTGAGGCATGATTTTTACGCACAATTTGGGAGGGAACCCCTTAGCATTGAGTCCAATGACTTGGAATTGCTGACTCGTAGTGATACACTATCGAAACCTGTCTCTTGCCTTTATAGAGACCTATTTTGTGACACAAACATTTTGTTGGGACCTTGCAGGAGAGCGTGGGAGGCAGTGGCCCTGGGGTTGGACAGAGATGACTGGCACGACCTGTGGGGGACTGTGTTTCAGCATTTAGTTTCTAGCAGGGCCAGATTGATTCAGTACAAATTTTTGCACAGAATTTATCTTACCCCTGCCAGGTTGGCTCGAATGTTTGGGACTAGCAACTCGCAGTGTTGGAGGTGTGCGGAACCCATGGCTGGCTTTTTACAAATTTTTTGGGAATGCCCATTCATACAATCCTACTGGCAAGCAATTTCCTCCTGTATCAGGGAGGTCACTTCCATCTCTATCCCCATGTCCATCGAGGTATGTATTTTTCATATAGTGGAGCCCTTGGCCACGACCAGAGCTATACGGACCCTCCTTACTTTGTTACTATTCTATGCTAAAAAAAACGCATTATTTTATCCCAGAAGAGCAACGTAGCGCCTACTTTGGAGTCTTGGAAAGTATTGGTTAATAAGGCTGTCCCCTTCTATAAGGCTACGTACTTGAACAGGGGGGCCCTGACTAAATTTAATACAGTTTGGGGGGGGGGGGGGTTTGGCTTCCATGCATACAGCATCAGAATGATGGCAGAGTCTTTTTGGTAAATTTCTGAGGGTCTGTGAACTATCCAGTTCATTGAAATATTGTTGAACACAGCGAGGGAGATTTGTTAAAACTGGTGCACCCAGAATCTGGTGCAGTTGTGCATGGTAGCCAATCAGCTTCTAACTTCAGCATATTAAAAGCTTTGACCATAAAATCTGGAAGCTGATTGGTTTCCTGTGCAGAGCTATACCAGATTTTGCATGCTCTAGTTTTAGTAAATAACCCCCAGTATCCGGTGGGGGATATGGGGAGCGGTGGGACTGTACACATGTTTTAGATTGACCACCTCCGTACGGAGGTCGGCATGTTTCCATACCTGTCTGTGCAAGCATTGGGGGGGGTGTTTTCACTGGTTCTTTTGAGGATTTTTTTGTTGTACCTATTATCTGTGCTTTTTTTTCCCTTGTCCTTGTTGTATATGCCGGCAACCCTTTGGGCCGGTTGCTGTCCACGTTGGGTAGCTTGTTGTGACCTGTATTGTTTAAACTGAAATAATAAGTAAATAATAAAAAAAAACACGTCCTCTTCCTTAAATTACCTCCCCCAGCAGGCTGTGCAAATTACCTCCCCCAGCAACTGTTGCTCTCTGGGTATCATAGTCTCTGAATAAACCAGGGCAATGGAGTCTATTTCTCCCTGTACTCAGTTTCCCAACATTTCTTGCTATACAAGTGTGAAAGTAAATAGAAGGTGGCTATAACCCAACTTTGCCACCGGAGGGAGCTAAGATCCTTCTGGATAAGCAGATGGTAGTCTTTTAATCACATAAGAAAGGTGATACCTCGCTACATTAGTCCTGATTTCTTTCTCGTACATCACGGGACACAGAGCGGCATATTCATTACTATATGGGTTATATGGAGTACCTTCAGGTGTGGACACTGGCAATCTCAAACAAACAGGAAGTCCCTCCCTATATAACCCCCTCCCCTAGAGGGAGTCCCTCAGTTTTTTCGCCAGTGTCTTAGGTGTTGGTCACGGAATAGCTTTGCTCCACATCCTTGGGATTAAGGGCGGGCTAACCGGATCTGTCCAAGGAGCCTCAGTGCCAAAGTGGACAGTACCCGGGCCCCAAACCGTGGGGTTTTGCCTATAATGCTCCTCTTTGGAGGGCTGGACCCTGGGCCCAGGACTTGGAGTTTGTAAAGACCATAAGTTCCTGTTTGCCAGGGTGCTATATAGGTCCAGGACAGTGGGTACCTTCATAGGACCCCAGGGCCTGAAGGTCTACTACGCTACCCACGGAGATGGGAGAAGATTGGACCGTTTTGCAAAACGTCCTGCGGCATGGAGCAGGTAAGAGGGGAGCCTGCGGGACTTGGTTCGACAGCAGGCTCTCCAGGGGAGATCTTAAGGGGGGTAGCCTGAGTATGCTCTGCATTGGCACCATGGTCACTATGTCTGATAGACAGGATGCCCTGAAATGTTTCCCCCCATAACTTGACCCCCCTACCTATCTATGTATTCCAGGGCCCTCAAATTTCAGGCGGTACGGTCCTCCTGCGCGATCAAACTTTTAACAATGGATCGCAAGGACAGGCCTCTGGGGATCGGTCCCCGACAGAGGGGGTCCGATCATCTGTGGCCGCAGGCTACAGATTAGAATTTCTAAAATTTCCTCCACAAGGAAGGCCTCAATGCGGGCAGCATTGGATCACCTGCTTACCAGGGCATAATGGTAGAGGTACCAGCCCAAGAACAGGGGCTAGGTTTCTATTCCAATCTGTTTGTCATACCAAGGCTCATCGGCAATGTCAGACCAATTTTGGACCTAAAAGGTTTAAATGCTTACCTAAGGGTTCGCTCTTTCCGGATAGAATCCGTTTGGTCAGCAGCCGCCACACTCCAGAAGGATCGGGCTTCTATAGACATAAAGGATGGTTACCTTCATGTACCAGGTCTTTCAGCCACATCAAATATTTTTGTTTTTACGCTTCGCAGTGATACAGCGTCACTTCCAATTTGTGGCGCCCCCCTTCGGGCTGGCTACGGCCCCCGGGTATTCACGAAGGTCCTAGCTCCTATTCTAGTCAGTCCAAAGGATCCAAGGGATCTCGGTCCTAGCATACCTGGACGACCTCTTAATCATAAGATCACTCGCTTCCTTGGTGGAATGCGTAGTAGCCCTCATGGTTCAGTACCTCGAGAGGTTCGGCTGAGTCCTAAACCGGGGAAAGATCAGCATTTCAACCTACAAAGCAGTTGGAATATCTCGGCACGAGATTAGACAGAGAACAGAAGATGGATGTTCCTGCCCCTGGTAAAGGTCGAGGCTATCAAAAGATTGATTCAGTTGGTTCTAAGCAAAAAAGAGCCAACTATTCGCCTATGTATGCGATGGCCATGTTCGAGGCAATACCACACGCTTCCACACTCGTGTCCTACAGGCAGCAATTCTAGCAGCTTGGTTCTGCCCAGTGGTCTGGAAGGCTGGAGAGCGGTCTTGAACAAGTTCACTCGCCAAGGAACTTGGGCAGAGGCGGAGAGGCAGCTGCCCATCAAGGTCTGGGAGTTCTGAGCGGCTCGGCTAGCCCTCCTGGCATAGACATCCAGATTACAGGGGTCCTCGGTGAGAAGTCATTCAGACAAGGCCACAGCGGTGGCATATAGGTGAACCACCAAGGGGGAACCAAGAGTCAAGCCACTCAGAGTGAGAGGAGCTTGGTTTTTCGGTGGGCAGAGGTTTATGTACCCTGCATATCGGCGACATTCATTCCCGAGGTGGACAACCTGCAGGCGTACTTCCTAAGTCGCCAAACCCTGTCGCCGGGGGAGTGGTCTCTGCATCCACAAGTTTTTTTCAGACAATCTGCCAGAAGTGGGGAGTGCCAGACGTGGAGGTCATGGCATCAGGATTCAACAAGAAGCTGGACAGGTTCATGTCTCGAACGAGGGACCCTATGGCCTGCGGAACCGATGTGTTGGTTTGCCCTTGGCATCAATCATAACTTCTATATGCATTTCCCCACTGCAGTTACTACCCCGCCTGTGGCGCAGGATCATAGCACAGGCTGGTTATCCTGGTAGCCCCAGCTTGCTACCGGAGGGCATGGTACTCACTAGTCCTGAAGTTGGCAGCGGAAGGCCCTTGGACTCTTCCTCTAGGGCCAGACCTACTCTCACAAGGCCCGATCCTCCACCCTGCATTACGGCGTCTAAATTTGACGGCCTGGCGGCTGAATCCCTGATTCTCAGGGGTAAAGGTCTGTCTAGGCAGGTAATCCCTACCCTCATTAAGGCTAGAAAGCCGGCCTCCAGGGTAATTTTGTTACAGGGTTTGGAGGGCCTACGTAGGCTGGTGTGAGGCTAAGAGATGGGTTTCCGCAAGTATACCATTGATAGAGTATTAAGTTTTCTCCAGCTAGGAGTGGATAAAGGCCTGGCATTAAGCACGATCTAGGGACAGATTTCAGCCTTATCAGTGTGGTTTCAGAGGCCGCTGGCCGCCCACTCGCTGGTTAAGATCTTCATACAGGGAGTCTTACGTGTTAATCCTCCAGTCAAATCACCACTTTGTCCATGGGACTTAAATCTTGTTCTGTCAACTCTACAGAAACAACCCCTTGAGCCGTTGGCTGAGGTACCTTTGGTTTTACTGACTGGAAAGTCGGTATTTCTGATCACCATAGTTTCGGCCAGGAGAGTATCGGAATTGGCAGCCTTATCTTGTAAGGAACCATATCTCATTTTACATAAGGATAGGGCGGGGTTTCGTCCTCATTTCTTCCTTTCTACCAAAGGTTATAGCCAGTTTCCCACCTGAACCAGGATGTGGTACTTCCATCCTTCTTCCAAAACCCCACCTCTAGAAAGGAGGGGTTGCTGCATACGTTGGATATTGTCAGGGCCATAAAGGCCTATCTTAAAGCTACAGAGAAGGTTCGGAAAACAGATGTGTTGTTCGTTTTACCGGAAGGGCCCAAGATGGGTCAGGCAGCTGCTTGATCCACCATCGCAAGATGGATTAAACAATTAATCGTTCAGGCCTGCGCTTTGAAGAGGTTGCCTCCTCCTTTGTCGGCAAAGGCCCATTCTACCAGAGCCATGGGCACCTCCTGGGCAGCACATCATCAGATCTCTATGGCTCGAATATGCAAGGCAGCAACGTGGTCGTCAGTCCACATGTTTACAAAATTTTATCAATTGAACGTAAGAAGGAATGCGGATACAGCCTTTGGGCAGTCAGTACTACAGGCCGCGATTCAAGCTCCTCAGGATCTGAGGGGGCTCTCTTGATTTGATTTGAGATTTACATTTCTCGTTTAAGTTGGATTTACTAGTATTTGAGTATACCTCTAAATTAAATCCTTCTTTGGAAGATGTCTCCCTCCCCTCATTAAAGCATTGCTTTCGGACATCCCATATAGTAATGAATATGCCGCTCTGTGTCCCGTGATGTACGAGAAAGAAAAAGGGATTTTTAAATACAGCTTACCTGTAAAATCATTTTCTTGGAGTACATCACGGGACACAGAGCTCCCACCCCTCTTTTTGGGAACATTTTGGGAGGCATACTGCTTGCTACAAAACTGAGGGACTCCCTCTAGGGGAGGGGGTTATATAGGGAGGGACTTCCTGTTTGTTTGAGATTGCCAGTGTCCACACCTGAAGGTACTCCATATAACCCATATAGTAATGAATATGCCGCTCTGTGTCCCGTGATGTACTCCAAGAAAAGGATTTTACAGGTAAGCTGTATTTAAAAATCCCTTTTTTTCTCATTATGTCTGGGGCGATTTTTCACTGTGGTCATTATGAAAGGAAGGCTTGCAGTGTGAAATATTATTGATGTAATATTTGAATGGCAGGCTCCTCTGTACTAAAAAACATCCACAGTAGCAGTATTGTACATTGGAGCATTGAAATCAGCATGGCCTTTTGTGGAACTGAGGGAAGACTTTGCTGACTTCTACATCTACAAAGCATATCTGTTGGCACATGCTGGCTTTATTTAATGTGACCTGGATGCAGAAAAGGCATGAGTTGAACTGCGCTGGGTTCAGTTTGAGCAGGGTTAGGCGAACTTTAAAGAAGTTTGGATGCTGAACCCTAACCCAATTAAAATCAATGAAAACCAAATCTGTTAAGTTAAAAATTTCAATTTTCTGGGCTAATGGGCAAGGGGTATGAAAACATACCATGCCAGTGGGAGCACTGCCCCAGGTAACATGTACAAATGCAAAAATAATTTAAAATGTATATTCTGCCAGGAGCAGTTATTTTTAAGATGCTTAAAGTGAAACATTAAAAATGCCAGATTCCTTTACATAACATGCCGAGTGTCCTAATAATACCTGTGATATTTACAAAGGCAAAAAAAGTGTTTAAAATTACCAGAAAATTCAATTTCATAGGGATTGCTATGTATTTTGTGGGACGTCTGGAGGGATCTGTGCTTTAATAAAAAAAAAAGAACCTGTCAATAAATGTAATATACCTGCAACAAAAACTGTATTTTTTTTCTTTGTAAATATCCCTTTTTGTAAACAGTAAGTAAATAGTAAGTAAACTCATGGTAAAAATTCCTCAATATGAAATAACAGTAATGCAACAGTAGCACTAACATTTAAACACAGAGAAAATATAATTTATGGTAACACACAAAAAATGTGAATTGATAGATTCCCCTGCAATGTGAAAAAAGTCCCATAAAGCATATAAAAGATTACATAAAACTAAACTAAATTATTTCTTCTTTGCCACCACCACTTCCAGTGCACCAACCATCGTCAGCACACCCACTTAGAGGACCTGTGTTTGTGTTTTGCTTCAATTTTCTCCGTTGTTTGTGAACACATGACTTGGATGGCGTTGGTACAGCACATTTCTATTGAAATTAATGGAGGCGACTGATAATCATCGATGCCTCATGAAAGCGACATGCTGCTTAATTTTAACAAAACGCTACTGCTTCTTTGTGTACTGCGCTGTTTGGTGCCAATCGTAATAGTCAAGGAAGGCACTGAAGGGCGGTTATGAGGCTTTCAAAACACTGCTTAAATTCTGCTTAATTGTAGGGTATTGAGGGATGTGTGAACAAGCCCTTAGAAATATACAGAAATTGTGGAAACAATGCTTGCATGTTGCTGCTGCTGCTTAGTTCACCAACACCACTAGCTTTTTTTATACACTGGCGTTTTGTATTTTGAGAGCATGAGAACATACAGTTTGCCTGCACTGTACCCATAGCCTTCACTCTGCAAGCTCACAGATACCTCGAAAGTTAACAATTTGCAATTGCAGTTTAACTAAAATACATCAGTTGTAGTGGGAGGGTGGAACTAGAAGGGTAGTTGCTGAGGCTAGCCCTACAAACAATTCCCACCCAATTGGGTATGGTGGACTATCTCGGTACTGATCAACAACATAAAGCTTATTTAAAATAAGTTATTTATTACATATAAAATGACATACAAAATTAATAAAATAAAAAAGGAGAAAGGATTGGATAGTTAATGAACAAATACTCGAAGTTCCCCCAAGAGGTATCTGTTGATGAAATACGTCTCATAAATTAATCTTTCCTCAAAACAGTTGCTTAATGTTGGGGTGGTGACATCTATAACAGAGGAAAGTAGAAATGTTTGTGTCAATCATATTGTGGCTATTACAATAAGATATATATGATGCTTGCTTAGTCTTGAGCCTCATACACACGATTGGATTTTGGGACAACAAAATCAGAAATGCAGATTTGATATGATGTAGTTGACAAGGTTCTGTTTAGACACATGGAGAAAAGGAGGTAGAATGTCAGCAAAATGTATTGGATCTAGTATTTTGGCCTGTGTGTAAAATATTTCTTTGAATAAGCCTTAATGGTACCATCTTAGGATGCACCAAAGACATTAGATGTTCGATGTGAGCTTCTTGTCAAAAAATCTGACCGTGTATATGCTCCATCGAACATTTGCTGTCAGAATTTCCGACAACAAATGTTTGAGAGCTGGTTCTCAAATTTTCCGACAAATTCCGATCGTGTGTCAATTCCGACTCACACAATTCCACGCATTTTCTGAATCAAGCAGAAGATCCGCACTCCCTATTGAACTTAATTTTTCTTGGCTCGTCGTACTTCTTGTACGTCACCGCGTTCTTGGCGTTCGGAATTTCCGACAACATTTGTGTGACCGTGTGTATGCAAGACAAGTTTGAGCCAACATCCATCAGGAAAAAAAATCCAGGGTTTTGTTGTTGAAATGTCTGATTGTGTGTAAGAGTTTTTTGTGACAGTTCATTTATTTATTTATTTTTAAACAGCAGGAACAAATGACATTTATAAGGTTCCCATGTTGCGTAATGTTAATGTATCAATATCCTTGTTGTGTAGAGATTATAAAATGCTGCCAAGAATCATCAGCTTACATACAGTATATATACAACCAACCTAATCTGATATGTTCATAAAGTCACCACCAGCCACTAGCCACCAGCCACCATGGGGTTCATGAATCTGGTTCTCTGTATTGTTCTTTTTACAGTGGATATTCCTTCTCTCACAGGTGAGGCTAGGTCTACCATACATTATTAATTCTGGCTTACTACATGACATTTTATTGTTTTTCTGTTATTAGACTCTAAAGACCATAAACAATGTGAGTGTAGATTAATGTAATTATTGTAATTTCACAGTTTCTAACTAATGGATACATTTGGATATGTGGATAGCATGCCTTAATTCATTTAGATTAGTGTTTTGCATCTTTAAAATTAAGTATTATGTCTTTTCCTGACTACCAGATCCTCACATTATAGAATACCCTTCCCAATGAAACACACTAAATATGTAATCTGTAACAGGAGCAGAAACAGCTTTGAAGAACAGTAAAATTGGGTAGAATAAAAATAACGTGAGATTAAGTGCTGGGGCAAGTAATATTTTAATTTTACAGTTTCAAAATAAGAAATGTAACTGCAGCATCTACCATGGTTGCAGTATTATCAAATCTTGAATGAAACTTAGAAAAAAATGGGAATTTATGTTCCTTTAGTTTACCGTATATTCACAGATGTGCAAATGTAAAGCATTACTTCATTTGATTTTTTTTAACATCTATCAATGATTGTTTTGTAACTAAAATATAGTTAGAATTCCATTATTCTAATAAGAATATTCAAATAAAGATAATAAAATACATTTTATATTTATCCAATAATAATAATTTATGTTTTATAATACATTTTTACATATAATACTATACTACATTAATGTTTAACTATTATGTATTATCAGTTTGTCTGATAGATTATTATAACTATTACATCACTATTTTTTCTGAAGCCTAACAATAATTTTCTTTTGTCTTACAGTTGCACAGTCATCTACTGGTAAGTAGTGTTGCTCACGAATATTCGCATTGCGAATATTCGCTACGAATATTGCATATTCGAGTATTCTCGAATAACTCGAATATTGCGGCGAATATTCGCTATGGCGAATATTCGTATTTTTTCAAATGTATTTTTAAAACAGATCACATCCTAGTGATCTCCATCGACGTCTAAAAGCATTGCTGGTATGATTAGAGAGAGACCCTTGGCCGAGTAGCTGATGCGATTCTTTTATGTTGCCGAATCAGAGCCAATCAGAATAACTCGAATATTCGGCAAAAGGAATATTGCGCGATTTTCTTCTCCGCCCTTCTTTTGCATCAGAGCCAATCAGAATAACTCGAATATTCGGCAAAAGGAATATCGCGCAATATTCCTTTTGCCGAATATTCGAGTTATTCTGATTGACTCTGATGCAAAAGAAGGGCGGAGAAGAAAATCGCGCAATAGGAATATTGCACGATTATCTTCTCCGCCCTTCTTTTGCCCCCTTATTCTCCTTTCTTTTAAGTAGAGTTAGTGTAGAGTTAGTGTTTAGTGCATATTAGTTTAGTAATACAGGAAATGATCTCCGTTTATGAGAATTTCGCAATCATTTTCGCATTGGCGAAATTTCGCAAAATTTTTTTGGGATAAAATATCACGAATATTCGATATTAGCGAATATTCGCAAATATTCTTCTATATATTCACGCAATATCGCAAAATCGAATATGGCGTATTCCGCTCAACACTACTGGTAAGTAGGATGATGTACAAATCTGAATCACTCGCTTAAAGCTCCATGCACACAGGAAGCTATCAAAAGCTATAAAAAACGCCAGTAGCTTTGCAGGTAGCCTTTCAACGTTTTTTTTTAGCGTTTTTGCAATAACGTTTATTAGCGTGTTTCAGTGTAGCATTTTTTAGCTTGTTTTTTCAATGGATAAAAAAACGCAAAAAACGCTGGCGAGCTGCGTTTTTGAGCTTTTTATTAGCGTTTATCAGCGTTTTGCGTATCTAGCGTTTTTTTTCCCGCCGAAAAACGGCACGTTGAACGCAAATTTCTGGCGTTCAGAAAAAAGCCCATAAACTCTACTGCTCACTAAAAAACCTCCATGTGTGCATGGACAAATAGGCTAACATAGAGTGCAGTTTATGGGCTTTTAAAAAAAAAATCCAAAACGCCAATAAACTACAGTTTATCAGCTTCAGTATGCATGGAGCCTAATGCCGCATACACCCAACCTTTTTTCGGGTTCTAAAAAATTAAGTTTCTTTTTTAATGTCATTAAAAACGATCGTGTGTGGGCTTCAGAGCATTTTTCGGGTTCTAAAAAATGGGCAATTTTTTTTTTATTTTTTAACAACGTTTTTAATGTTGTCCTTTTTAGGGTTGTATTTGCGCATGCTCAGAAGCAAGTTATGAGATGGGAGTGCTTGTTCTGGTAAAACTACCGTTCGTAATGGAGTAAGCACATTTATCACGCTGTAACAGACAGAAAACGCGAATCGTCTTTTACTAACAGGAAATCTGATAAGCAGCCAAAAGTGTGGCGTCATCCGAATGAAACTTCCGCATTATAGTGCCGTCGTACGTGTTGTACGTCACCGCGCTTTGCTAGAGCATTTTTTTTCACGATCGTGTTTAGGCAAGGCCGTTTTATTGATCAAGCCTGAACCTGAAAAATGATGGTGTGTACGCGGCATAAGAGTTTTTCACAGAGAAAAGTCGCTAATCTTAGAAAAAACTTTTATTTTTATTTGTTTGTACATTGAATAGTACATTTAATGACGTGTTAACAAATACAGAGCTGCCTTCGTTGTTGTAGTTTATTTCTGCCTGGAGCTCAGCATTTAAGAGGATGTAAAGCCAAGCTTGCCGACCGTCCCATAGCAGATTTACTGCTATGCACTGACGGGATGCCAGTCTACCTGCCTGTAAACAAGCCAGACTGTCATGCGATTGCAGGCTGCAATATTCCAAACAAGACAAACAAACTGAAAGAATTGAGTAAACATGGCCACAGCACTTTATTGGTTTAAAGAATTAACAAAAAATAATTTATAACAATCTTTCAAGATATGTATTTGAAGCAATAAATCTGCTCAGTCCTCATGACTTAAACATAAATTGAATAAAAATGAATCAAAATTAATAATAAAAAAATCAAAATGATTCAAAAATTAATCAAAATTATTAAACAACAGTCCCCCTTGAAAGAAGGTGACAATCCTCTTAAAGTGCCAGCGAGGAAGGGTGGAGGGAGGGAGGCTTGCAGTGTTGCCGTCAACCACAGAAGACTGCTGAAGAGAGGCCCCTATTATAGGGACTTCCTAGATTCAGGAAAGTCCTGGAAACAAATAGAACACACACTCATTGTCTCCTATTTGAAAATGTACCAGACAGACACTCCTAGACCCCTCATAAAACTGATCCACTCAATTTTCTTGGCGGTACAGTGGGCGGTGGCAATACGTTGGAAGACTGACTAAGTCCCATTCTCGCTTATCATATCGAGAGTGGATCGAATGATGTTGTCTGAGAAAATATACCACACATTGCACAATTCTATTCCCCTGTCTGATGCCAAATGGAACCCTTGGTTCATATTTAGACTTCAAAACTGACCGATGTTTTGTACTTTTCTCTTTTTGTATTACTTTGAATTTTTCTTTTTCTTTCTCTGTTATGTTAATGATTTACCTCTCGGGGTCATTCAGGTTACTTTTATTGCCTCACATAGTCATTGGCCCGCAGGCTCTCTTGCCTGAAATGAATGACTCTCATTGTAGGATATTTTGAATATCTTTGATCTAATGCAAGTGATGTCCTGTTATGTCAATTACCCATGTACCTGCTAAGTCTTCATTTTGTTACTAATAAAACTTTTCGAAAACAAAAAAGAAAACTTCCAATAGGTAAAACTGTTTTGGCAGGAATTATCTAAGAGGGCATATACCGTCACTTTGGAGAGATCTCCGCTTACTTCACACTGTCTGTCTGGGATAGGAAGTGAAAGGAAATCTTCTTGATCTGTTGCAGACAAAAAACCCTGACAGTGGTCCTAACAATTATATACTCTATCCAGGGCTTTTTTTCAGGGGGAACTCAGTTCCACCACCTCTGGCTCAGACCCTTTGGTGCCTGCTCACCACAATCACTTGTAAACACAGAAGTCTGGTTTCTGTGTTTACAAGTGGCAGCTCTACACTCTGGGCCAGATTCTTAGCGGCGTTACGACGGAGTATCTCAGATACCCCGTCGTATAGCCGTTTTTTGTCTCGTATCTATGTGCGTGATGCTAATCATCACTTTTGCATAGATACGCTTCTACATCCGACAAGTGTAAAACCATTACACTTGCGGATCGTAGGTGTAATGACAACTCCGGCCACTAGGTGGCCTTTACGTTGTTTTCGCATTTGCATATGCAAATGAGGTAGTACGCCGATGCTCGATCGCTTTTACGCCGCCCCGTCGTCGCGTACGTCGTTTTTGTTCGCGTAAGGTTACCCCAGCTTCTATGTGGAGTAACCTTACGAAGTACCGTCGGATGCCGTCGGGTCCCGTCGGATGCCATGTTAAGTATGGCGTCGGGTCAGCGTCGACTTTTTCCGTCGCTTACGTCGTTTTACTAACTCGTTGGCGAATAGGGAGTTGCGTAAATGACGCTCACGTCGTTTTGACGTCGGTTTCAACGACGCTTTCCGACGTGAGCTGGAGCTTGCGCACTGGGCTTTTCCCCGGCCGGCGCATGCGCAGTTCATTCGACGCGGGGGCGCGCTTAATTTAAATACAAGCCGCCCCATTTGAATTGCGCGGGTTTACGCTGCGCGATTTACGCGACGCAGGCGAAACCTACGGAGCAAGTGCTTAGAGAATAAAGCACTTGCTCTAGTTCGATGCGGCGGCGTAGTGTAACTGGCTTACGCTACGCCGCCGGAATTCTTAGGCCGCGTACACACGAGGGGATATGTCCGCTGAAAACGGTCCGATGGACCGTTTCAGCAGACATCTCCGCTCGTGTGTATGGGCTAGCGGACAGATTTCTCCACCCGACAGATTTCAAAGCAAGCTTTGAAATCTATCCGGTGGGAATCTGTCCGCCCGACATGTCTGCTGGTTAGTACACTTACCAGCAGACATGTCGTCCCCCACCGCCGCCGCGCCGCTGCCGAATGGATTCGGCGCATGCGCGGAAGTGTTTTACTTCCTGGTGCGGTGACGTGGCGGTGACGCGGCGGCGTCAGCGTCACCGCCACGTCACCGCGCCGCCCGGCGGCGGGGAATTTGATCCGATGGTGTGTACACGCCATCGGATCAAACTCCCGATCGGACATATCCGATGGAAATGGTCCGCGGACCGTTTTCATCGGATATGTCCGATCGCGTGTATGGGGCCTTAGAGAATCTGGCCCTCTGTGTGTAACCACCTGAACTCTGCACTCTGTATGTAATGCAATCCTGGTATTTAATTCCCCTTTAAGACCTTTCTGCTGTTTGTGAAATCTGAACGGGGTCGTGGTTGAGTTCCTGTACCTATTTTCTGAGAAAAAAAATCTCTGACTCTATCCAATACTATAAAAAGTTTGGGCTTACATATATCTGTTCACCAGCATTCAGAAACAAAAAAACAAAACAAAACTAAATGATATATAACTACTGAGTTAAATTAGAGAGAATTAAAAAGGTTTCAAAATGTTTAATCAAGTTATCTATATGTTTTTAATTTGTATGTTACATTGGCGTGATTGTACATGTACTGTAATGGCTATACACTTATTTACCTTTTTATACAGCACCTACAACTATGTTTGGTAAGTTAATTATTTTCATAGACTCCTAATATACTGTAAGTTATGATCTAATTAGAAACAATATATGGCCTAATATAAAAGAGGTGAAATGGTTACACACAACAGCAGACAGCAGACATGTGTTTGCTTTAGGAAGAGCATCCAAAGACACCAATGACCACGATGCCATAGTGAGGAGCGACACAACACGGGGTATAACTGATACCTTGTCCAGTAATCTCATAGATGAAAGCTTGTGCCTTCCTTTCCTGCTATGCTGATAAAGTCACCAGCCATGAAAGAGTCCATGGCTTTGGTACTCTGTATTGTGCTTTTTACATTGGATATTCCTTACCTCACAATTGAGATTAGGTCTATTATCTGTTAATTATTTTGGCTTACTACAACCTGACATAGAGGTGTTCATGTTGATGGACACTAAAGATCATAACAAGTGTCAGTGTAGATTAAAGAGAAACTACAGTCTACTCACATAATTTGTAATAAAAACACAGGACTGATCCACCCTATAGGCTCACTATGCAAGCCTAAGTTGCGGAGGGCCCCCCAAATGACTAGAGACCCCACCTGGTGAGAAGTAATTTTCGGCCCCTCACCCTGCTTCTCAACTCACCGGCTGCATGGGAGAAGAGGTAAGAGTGCTTCTCAACTTTAATCTTCAATGTGACATGTCACTGTCGGCAGTGCCCCCCCTCCCCGCTTCTCAACTTTAATGTGACATGTCATTTTCGGCAGCCCCCCCCCCCCCCAACTTTAACTCAACTTTAATGTGACATGTCATTTTCGGCAGCCCCCCCCCCAACTTTAACTCAACTTTAATGTGACATGTCATTTTGCTTAGGGCCCCAGGGAGGTCAGGATCGGCACTGTAAAAACATCTTTGCCATTCTGAAGCCTCCCTCCAACCATTTTGCATATTATTTTATATATACTTTGATACTGTACTTGCCAAATTTTCTGCAGAAATCTCTCTCCACAAGTCTGGCCATTTTAACTTTGGGCAGCTGAAGCTGCTGCCTGTTCACTTCCTGGATTTACACAGACACACAGAGGCACACCTCCAGCTCTGCAGCTCTTACTGGCCCTCGTACGACTCACCCCCTCCCTTCCTGGCAAACTCTCACTAGAGCAGTGTTTCTCAATTCCAGTCCTCACGCCCCCCCCAACAGGTCATGTTTTCAGGATTTCCCTCAGATGAAAAGGCTGTGGGAATTACTAAGGCAGTGAAACTGCTCAAATCACCTGTGCAAAATAATGGAAATCCTGAATACCTGACCTGTTGGGGGGGCGTGAGGACTGGAGTTGAGAAACACTGCACTAGAGTGAGAGAAAGAGAGCTGTGCATGATGTCATACGCCTAGGCTAATGACCAGATAAGAAACAGGAAGCGGGCTATATAATGTATTTACTGGCAGAAAAAAATGTTTTACTAAAGATGAGAAATTTACTGAAGTTCTGCTTTAATGTAACTAATGTCAAGTTTCTAATTAAAGGATACATTTGAATATGTAGGTAGTATGTAACCTACTGCACAGTCTTAGTTCATTTAGATCAGTGCTTTTCATCTTTGATTAAAGTAATATGTCTTTTCCTGACTTCCAGATCTGCATACGCTAATGCCTCGATTTGCGAGTAATGCAGTTTACGAGCATTTCGCAATACAAGCTATTTTTATTTTTTTATTCTGACTCAATTTGCGAGAGTTGTCCTGCAAGACCAGCAGGATTCAAGCCTCTGGGGTGTGCAGTACTGCATGTGGCCAGTGGTGCGCTGGTGTCGCTCTTAGATGCTAGGAGACCACTCAGAAATGCTCAAAGACCCTTAGTAACAGACTGTCTACCGAGTATCTCCGAGCACTTTTTAAACTTTAAAACTACACAGTAAGAAACGTACCTGCAGCATCTACAACTCATGTTTACTTATCCGCTTACATCAGCGGTTCTCAACTCCTTTCCTCAGGACCCACTAACAGGCCAGGTTTGCAAGATAACTGAAATACATCACAGGTGATGTCATTTGCTGCTCAGTGATTGCAGTATTCTAGTCTGCATCTCCCCAAGAGAATACTTAAAACCTGGCCTGTTAGTGGGTCCTCAGGCCAGGAGTTGAGTACCACTGGCTTACATCCTGCTGTGTCTCTAGGACAGTAAATTGATAGGAAGAGAAAGGAAATCTCCTCGATGGGTTGCAGACAAAATCCCTGACGAGTCCTAACTATTTTATACTTTACCCAATACTAAAAAAAAAATTGCTTTACATACACGTTTAAGATTCCTGCTCAACAGTATGCAGAAAAAGAACTAAATTATATATAAAATTGGGCTGAATTAAAAAAAAAAAGGTTTCAAAATGCTCAATCAAGTCAAGTGTTATCAATATATAATTTGTATGTTATATTGGCCTGATTATACGTTGCTCCAGCATGTAAACGTCTGTAATAGATATAAATATGTTTCCCTTTATATACAGCATCCACAACTATGGCTGGTAAGTTCATTATTTTCATAGACTTCTAACATCCTATAAGTTAAGGGCCGGACACATGGGCTGAATATCGGGCGGCATCAGCCCCGTGTACAACAGCGAGTCTGACAGAAGCCAGCGGAACAGGCATGACCAAAAAAAAGTCTGACGATCGGCATCCAATTAGCTCTCTCAGCCAATGACTGGGTGCGCTGAATGGTGTGTTCTGGCGAGGGTACGGTCCCTCTGTCAGAACACAATAGCCCAGCAGGGGAGAAAGTTAGCACAGCAGCTCCTCCCAAGCTCTTTTCAATTTTTTTTTCATTCGGCCCACGGGGTTGAATGAAAACAATTATTAAATTAATAGTGTGTACTAGGCTTTTACAATCTACAGTAGTTAGAAACAGTATGTGCCCTATTATAAAAGAGGTGAAATGGTTACACACAAAAGTAGGCAGCATATTAAAAGGCACTTAAAGGAGTTGTAAAGGTACAATTATTTTTTTAATAAATAGCTTCCTTTACCTTAGTGCAGTCCTCCTTCACTTACCTCATCCTTCCATTTTGCTTTTAACCACTTCAGCCCCAGAAGGTTTTACCCCCTTCCTGCCCATGCAAAATTTCAGCTTCCGGCACTGCGTCGCTTTAACTGACAATTGCGCGGTCGTGCGACATGGCTCCCAAACAAAATTGGCGTCCTTTTTTTCCCACAAATAGAGCTTTCTTTTAGTGGTATTTGAGCACCTCTGCGGTTTTTATTTTTTGCGTTATAAACAAAAATAGAGCGACAATTTTGAAAAAAAAATGCAATATTTTTTACTTTTTGCTATAATAAATATCCCCAAAAACATATATAAAAATATTTTTTTCCTCAGTTTAGGCCGATACGTATTCTTCTACTTACTTTTGGTAAAAAAAATGCATTAACCGTTTAATCGATTGGTTTGCGCAAAATTTATAGCGTTTTCAAAATAGGGGATAGTTTTATGGCATTTCTATTATTTTTATTTTTTTACTAGTAATGGCGGCAAACTACGATTTTTTTATTGGGACTGCGACATTATGGCGGACACATCGGACACTTTTGTGAAATTTTTGGGACCAATCACATTCATACAGTGAACAGTGCTATAAATATGCACTGATAACTGTATAAATGTGACTGGCAGGGAAGGGGTTAACCACTAGGGGGTGGGGAAGGGGTTAAATGTGTAGCCTAGTTTGTGTTTTAACTGTAGGGGGAGGGGGGTGACTGGGGAAGGTGACCGATTGTGTCCCTATGTACAAGGGACACAGATCGGTCTCCTCTCTCCCTAAAGAACGTGGAGCTCTGTGTTTACACACAGACCTCCACGTCCCTGTTCAGTTACTGGGCAATCGCGGGTGCCTGGCGGCGATCGTTGCCGCCGGGCTCGCACATGGTGATCCCAGCAAAGCGGCGGGTGCACGCTCCCCCTAGCGGCTTTAAAAGACAGGACGTCATATGTCGTCCTGTCAGAACAATGGAGTCTTCCATATTGGAGACTTAAAGGGTCACTAAAGGAAATTTATTTTTTTAGCTAAATAGCTTCCTTTACCTTAATGCAGTGCTGTTTTCATGTTCTCATTGTTCGTTTTTGCTTTTAAGTTGCTGTAATTCTGCTCTGATCTCCACACTTCCTGCTTGTCTGGCTCCTTATGAAAAATCTCATGGCAGTTTTTCACTGTGGTCTAAGCTGTGTGTCTAAAACTCCTCAGAACCAATCAGATTCATTTTAAAAACAAAACATTGCCCTGGATTTGTTTGTTTTTGTTCTGTGTGTCTTCTGTACTTCACAGAAACATGAAACCAGTTTAAAAACGAAAGTGAAACTAGAGGCACATTATATGATTGATTTTTATCTATTTTTAATCATTTTTAAAAGGAATCAGTTAACTTTTATGTCTCTATACCCTGTAAACAGTCATTTCAGCAAACAAATTTTTTTCCTTTAGTGACCCTTTAATCCATATTATATTATGATCCGTGTTTGAGAGACTTATGTGTATATTTGGTCATTAATGTTTATGCTACCTCCTACTATATAGCATCATATTTGGTGCGGTACATCATCATTGGACTTTTAGTAGCAATATTTAAGTGGTATATGCTGAGATATTGTGGTATATGTTGAGATACTGTGTCACTGTTTTTCTGTGGATTGATACTACTACACACTTGTTTGTGGCCTGTTACCACTTTTTAGGCACATCTCCGAGCTCACCACATATAATACCATATATATGTATGCACTTGATTAACAGGTATCCGATTTACACTTGTGAACTCAGAGGGCTTGTATTGGGCCTCTCCCCACCCCGGTGTGTTGGTCTAACTGTATATCTAACCTACTTTTTTCACTGGCACCCGCCCATTTGGTGGGTGAGCACTCGTTATTAGCCACCATATTTGGGTTGTACGCCCCATATTGCACTTACCTCATACCAACCGCTTAGTATCACTGTTTGAGTGCATATGGGTATTTAGATGCGTCTTTAGGCAGCGCCACCACCCCCATACTTCTACTATCCATACATTACTTACCTCCTATTCAGGGGATAGGTTCGGGGGGCAGCAGCCTAGACCTGTAGTCCCAGCGCAGGTTCACATCATACACTTAGGCCGCGTACACACGATCGAACATGTCCGCTGAAACTGGTCCGCAGACCAGTTTCAGCGGACATGTTCGATCGTGTGTACGGCCTATTGGACCGTTTTCCAGCAAACAAAAGTTTTCAAGCTTGCTTTGAAATCTGTCCGCTGGAAACCTGTCCGTCGGACAGGTTCGATGGTTAGTACACAAATCATCTGACCAAAATCTTTGCATGCGCAGAATCAAGTCGACGCATGCTTGCATTGAACGTTTTTCAACGTCGTTGTGTTCTCCGCACCGTGTTCTTCCGAGGGGATTTTGACTGATGTGTTCAGACCAACAGACAATTCAGCCTTGTCGATGAAAACGGTCCGTCGGACATGTTTCCTGACATTCTAAGGCCCGTACACACAGCCAGTGTTCAAATCTGTCCGTCCCAGATTTGATCTGTCTGGGGATTTTGGTTTGCTCGCGTGTTCCCCGCCAGCAGAGAGTTGACGGTCGGTGACGTGGGTGGTGACGCCGCCACGTCACGCACCACACTTCGAATGCGCCGAACCAATCGGCGGCGGTGCGGCGGCGGTGCGGGACGACACTGGTAAGTGTTAACCAGCAGACATGTCGGGCGGACAGACCGATAGATTTCAAAGAATTAAATCTGTCGGTGGACCTGTCCGCGCCCATACACACGATCATGTCTGCTTCCATCCGTTTTCAGCGGACAAACGATGTACGCGGCCTAATCGTGTGTACAGGGCCTTAGAAAATCCCTGACGGTCCAAACCATTTTATAATTTACCCAATACTAAAAAAAAAATTGCTTTACATACACGTTTAAGATTCCTGCTCAACAGTATGCAGAAAAAGAACTGAATTATATATATAATTGGGCTGAATTTAAAAAAAAAGGTTTCAAAATGCTCAATCAAGTCAAGTGTTATCAATATATAATTTGTATGTTATATTGGCCTGATTATACGTTGCTCCAGCATGTAAACGTCTGTAATAGATATAAATATGTTTCCCTTTATATACAGCATCCACAACTACGGCTGGTAAGTTAATTATTTTCATAGACTTCTGTAAGTTAAGGGCCAGACACATGGGCTGAATATCGGGCGGCATCAGCCGCGTGTACAACAGCGAGTCTGACAGAAGCCAGCTGAACAGGCATGACCAAAAAAAAGTCTGCCGATCGGCATCCAATTAGCTCTCTCAGCCAATGACTGGGTGCGCTAAATGGTGTGTTCTGGCGGGGGTACGGTCCCTCTGTCAGAACACAATAGCCCAGCAGGGGAGATAGTTAGCACAGCAGCTCCTCCCAAGCTCTTCCATTTTTTTTTTCATTCTGCCCGCTGGGTTGAATGAAAAAAAATATTAAATTAATAGTGTGTACTAGGCTTTTACAATCTACAGTAGTTAGAAACAGTATATGCCCTATTATAAAAGAGGTGAAATGGTTACACACAAAAGTAGGCAGCATATCAAAAGGCACTTACTTTTTTTTTATAAAAAGCTTCCTTTACCTTAGTGCAGTCCCCCTTCACTTACCTCATCCTTCCATTTTGCTTTTAAATGTCCTTATTTCTTCTGAGAAATCCTCACTTCCTGTTCTTCTGTCTGTAACTCCACACAGTAATGCGAGGCTTGACTAGGGTAGATAAGAGCTCACCTGCAACCCCTTTACCTGTGTCAACCCCTCTTTTGCCTGCCCCTCTACCTTAAAGAAAAACACCAGAAACGTACTTGGAGTTAAAATGGCCGAAACAGCCTTTATTAAAACATACATTTTATTTCATATAAACGTAACATAAACATACCTAACTTATCATCTCAAGATTTTGAGGTCCCTGACGGTGCCACCTTGCCCAACATTCTATATTGTGTCTGAGGCACCAGATAGCTGATCTGCGACCCCAGCCGCAAACACCGGCTCGGAGCCTAAACCAGCTGACCTCAGACACCCCGGTCTTAAACTATCTGTATTTTACCGAACACACTCAAGGTCTCCATACCTCAGATGGATCCCCACCGTTTTCCCAATAACCGTAAAGAGACCGCCGTCAAGGACTCCAACTGCCAAACACTTTACCCTCAATTCCTATCTAACAAGTGTGCCTGGACCATCCCTTCTGGACTCTATAACTCCTGGACCCTCCCCGTCACACCCTCTTCTAAACCAATCAGGTACGACCTAAACTGACCATATTAATTTTTTAATTATTAACCCCTTAACAGCCCGGTTACCCTGTCATGTATGCCCTACACTAATTCCATTCCTCCCTTTGCTCCGGGCAGTTCTTTCTCCCTGGTGTGGAGTGTCGTGCTCGCCCCCTCCCTTGGACTACAGGAGAGGAAGTTAAAGCGGATCTCCACCCTAAAGTGAAGATCCGCTGATCCGAACACTCCCCCCCTCCGGTGTCACAATTGACACCTTTCAGGGGGGAGGGGGGTCCAGGTATCTGCACCCACTTGCATTCACGGGCAAAAGACGGGCATTGCATCACATCCCGTCGCCCCCCGTTGTGTCACTTGGGAACACTCGGCTCCCAGCACACAGCTGGAGCCAATCGGCGGGCGCATCGCGACTCGCGCATGCGCCGTAGGGAACCGGGCGTGAAGCCGCAGCGCTTCCTGGTTCCCTCATCGTGGATGGAGGGGGGAACAGCAGGGAGACGAGGATCGCTCGTCCTCTGCTGCGGACGCCGCAGGACTCCAGGACAGGTAAGTGTCCTAATATTAAAAGTCAGCAGCTGCAGTATTTGTTGCTGCTGGCTTTTAATATTTTTTTTTTGTGAACCATCCGCTTTAATTTCTAAAGCGCCTCCCTTTGGGCCCCTTCTGCTAATTTCATGTTAGTAGAAGTTTGGTGAGCGTTGATTCATGATTTTCACATCATTCCTGATCTTCAAATGACAGTTTGGCAGTAGTCAGCTACATTAAAAACAACACAATGGAAAATTAACAAGGGACACCAACATAGTTGTATCTTAAATACCAACATTCCCAAACGGCGATACATTAAATCATTGACAATGTTCATGATAAACACAACAAGACACCGCATCCAATGCCATTGGCGCTCTCCAACTGCCTCAACAAAAAAGTAGTGTTATCGTAGAATTAACAATATAGAAAAAATGTAAGAACTCATTAGTATCTCACATGAAAAGATACACAAGTTTACATCAATATGGTACAGTTGGCAACACTTTAAAACAACAGAGGCACACTAATGCCCTGTACACACGATTGGTTCATCTGATGAAAACAGTCCCATGGACCGTTTTCATCGGACGAACCGATTGTGTGTGGGCCCCATCGTTTTTTTTCCCATCGGTGAAAAAAAATAGAACCTGTTTTAAAATGTTCTGATGGTTAAAAAACAAATAGAAAAAAAAACGATCGTCTGTGGGGAAATCCATCGGTGAAAAATCCACGCATGCTCAGAATCAAGTCGACGCATGCTCAGAATCAAGTCGACGCATGCTCGGAAGCATTGAACTTTATTTTCTCTGCACGTCGTTGTGTTTTACGTCACCGCTTTGGACACTATCGGATTGTTAACTGATGGTGTGTAGGCAAGACTGATAAATGTCAGCTTCATCGGATATCTGAAGAAAAAATCCATCGGGTTAAACCGATCGTGTGTACAGGGCATAAGCGAACAAGAGAAAAAGCCCTGCTCACCTCAATACCATTGCTAAAAATAGAAAAGTATCAACACTCTACCTGCTGCAATCAATCCTGGTCCCATTCATGATCCTCTAGGACAGTTGTTCTCAAACTTCGAGTGCCGTGACCCCTTGATAAAATTTCCCAGGTTGTGGGGACCCCTAACAGTAAAATTATTTTTGTAGCGTGGGTTGTCAGCACCCAAGGCAAGACAAGTAATTTGCACCCCTAACCCACGGATATTTAGCGCTCCCTCAGTCCCTTCCACTCGTACAGTATTAAAACCCCTTATGGTACTGTGTTTCCACAGAAGTGAAATCAGGAGATAGGGTCTCCTCCAGCCCCTTCCACTTTATATTCCTCACCAGCCAGCTGACATCTAGTCTATTCCCCCCAGCCATGCCGTGAACTGAATGGGTGGCTGCTAAGAGTGGGCCACCGCAAGCTCCAGGGACAGCCTTGCTGAGTAGCCATGAAAAGGCTGGGAGAGCGGTGCGGGATTCAGGAACAGCCCAGTATGTGGTGACCCCTGGAAAATTGTCATTCGACCCCCAAGGGGGTCCCGACCCCCAGGTTGAGAACCACTGCTCTAGGACAATCGGGACCAACATGCCCACTTTTTATGCTCTTAAACCAAACTAGTTCTTTATTGATCTGTATCCGCGTAGCTTGAGAGAGAGGGAAGTCTGGAACTCCCACCCCTCCCTTTTCCTCCTTCCCTTTCTTCCCTCCATACCCCTCCCCTGACCCACCTCCCTACCTATATACTATATCTTGAACTACATTCTACACCGACAAGTACATTATACAATATCGCCAAAAATAAACAACAAATGAAAATAACACTCATAAAACCCAACATAACATAAGGATAAGTATAAAAAAACAAAACTTTTAATCTATCTCTGCATATGGTAAGAAATACTTCTAGATGCGGAATTTAAAAAAAAAGTATATATTTTGGCTTAAATGTATGTAAGATTGTATTGGATGTTTCATAACAGAGAGTAGAAATTATGTTTTTTTTTTTTTCACACTTTGCAATCTTTTTTCAGTTATATAATAAAAAATTTAAAACGCAGTGTTGATCAAATACCACCAACAGAAAGCTCTATTTGTGTGGAAGAAAAATTGGGTACAGTGTTGCATGACCGAGCAATTACCAGTTAAAGGGGTTGTAAAGGTAAAAGTTTTTTTTACCTTAATGCATCCTATGCATTAAGTTAAAAAAACATCTGACAGCACTGCCCCCCCCCCCCCCGAGCCTCCGTTTTACTTACCTGACCGTTCGAAAATTCCGGGCGCGTGCTTGTCATCTTGTTCGGTTCCCAGCCTGGCTGTTGATTGATTTTTTTCCTGTGCTGTAGCAAATTGGATCATGCTTTGCTGTTTTTTTTGCCTTCCTCTGGATCAACTGTGGGTATAGAATTGTACGATATTATTATTATTTTATTTCTTATGGTTGAACTTGATGTATTTTTTTAACCTAACTATGTAACTATTATGTAAGGGGGGACACTGATGCAAGGGGGACACTGATGTAAGATGGTGCATTAATGTAAGAGGGGACACTGATGTAAGATGGTGCATTAATGTAAGAGGGGACACTGATGTAAGGAAGAACACGGTTGTAAAGAGGGATACTAATGTAAGGTGGAGCATTCATTGCTATAAGGGGGGAGGGGGCACTGTAAGGTGAGACTCTGTTGTAAAAGGAGATCCTGATGATAGCAGGAAATCTGATGTTAGAGGGGATTCTTAAATAATGGGAGAAATTAATGTAAGGGGACACTAATGTAAGGGGGGCACTACTGTTAGGGGGGGACTCTAAAGTAATGTGGGACTCTGAAGCAATAGAGTTTTGTTTGCTGAACTTGAGTATCTATTAGTCAGCCAGATCTTAAAGCACATTTCCTCAAACAGAAGTGTACTACTACCTTGTAGGAGCCACTGGCTAGGATGGGTCCTCTGAGCGCAGTACACTCGGGTACATTCGGCCAGGCTCGGCTTCGCTCGTAGTCACGCTCTGTGACGTTTATGCGTGAGAAGCCGAGCGTGCCCGAGTGTACTGCGCTCGGTATATGTCGGCGGAGGCTTCAAACTGAGGGCGGTAAGCAGGGATTCGACTCGGACAGCGCTGGAGAAGCCAGAGGGACACCACCGAGGCCGCAGACGGACGCCGGACCGGACGATGGACGCCGGACTGGACGATGGACGCCGGGCAAGACACCAAAACTGTAAGTAATAAAATGTTATAAAATTATTATTTTTTACAGGAATTTCGGGGCTACTTTAGGGGTGCGCGCTATGCACCGGAGCGCGCAATACCCCGATAAATACGTTAATTCATGTTTTAGAAATCACAAAACAATTTTTTACATATAAATACTATACTAAATTAATGTTTAACTATTATGTATTATCAGTTTTTCTGATGGAATAATATAACTATTACATCACTATTTTTCCTGAAGCCTAACAATAATTTTCGTTTGTCTTCGTTTGTCTTCCAGTTGCACAGTCATCTGCTGGTAAGTAGGATGATGTACAAATCTGAATCACTCACTTAAAGCTCCATGCACACAGGAAGCTAAAAAAAGCTATAAAAAAACGCCAGTAGCTTTGCAGGGAGCCTTTCAAAGTTTTTTAGTGTTTTTGCAATAAAGTTTATTGGCCTTTTTCAGTGTAGCATAGATAAAAAAATGCAAAAAACGCTGGCGAGCTGCGTTTTTGAGCGTTTATCAGCATTTTGCGTATTTCGCTTTTTTTGCGCTGAAAAACAGCACGTTGAATGCAAATTTCTGGCGTTCAGAAAAAAGCCCATAAACTCTACTGCTCAATAACACTAAAAAACCTCCATGTGTGCATGGACAAATAGGCTAACATAGAGTGCAGTTTATGGGCTTTTAAAAAAAAAAATCCAAAACGCCAATAAACTACAGTTTATCAGCTTCAGTGTGCATGGAGCCTAATGCCGCGTACACACGATCATTTTTGGGTTCTAAAACATTTTTTTTTTTTTTATGTCATTAAAAACGATCGTGTGTGGGCTTCAGAGCATTTTTCGGGTTGTATTTGCGCATGCTCAGAAGCAAGTTATGAGATGGGAGTGCTCGTTCTGGTAAAACTACCGTTCGTAATGGAGTAAGCACATTTATCACGCTGTAACAGACAAAAAAGCGCCAATCGTCTTTTACAAACACAAAATCAGCTAAAGCAGCCCAAAGTGTGGCGTTATCCGAATGGAACTTCCCCTTTATAGTGCCGTTGTACGTGTTGTACGTCACCGCTCTTTGCTAGAGCATTTTTTTTTCACAATTGTGTGTAGGCAAGACCGTTTTAATGATTAAGTTGAAAAAAACTTTGACGCCACCACGTCACCGCACCAGAAAGTAAAACACTAACGCGCATGCGTCGAATCCATTCGACGCATGTGCGGGCAGATATGTCTGCTGGTTAGTGTACTAACCAGCAGACATGTCGGACGGACGGGTTCCCAGCAGACAGATTTTAAAGCATGCTTTAAAATCTGTCTGCTGGAAAAATCTGTCTGTCCGCCCGTACACACGATCGAATTTGTCTGCTTAAATGGTCTGGCAGACCGTTTCCAGCAGATAGATTCGATCGTGTGTACGCGGCCTAAGAGTTTTGCACAGAGAAAAGTCGCTAATCTTAGAATTTTTTATTTGTTTGTACATTGAATAATACATTTAATGACATATTAACAAATACAGAGCTGCCTTTGTTGCTGTAGTTTATTTCTGCCTGGAGCTCAGCATTTAAGAGGATGTAAAGCCAAGCTTGCCGACTGTCCCAAAGCAGATTTATTGCTATGCACTGACAGAATGCCAGTCTGCCTGCCTGTAAACAAGCCAGACTGTCATGGTATTGCAGGCTGCAATATTCCAAACAAGACAAACAAACCGAAAGAATTGAGTAAACATGGCCACAGCACTTTATTGGTTTAAAGAATTAACAAAAAATAATTTATAACAATCATTCAAGATATGTATTTGAAGCAATACATCTGCTCAGTCCTCATGAATTAAACATAAATGAATCAAAAAAGAAATCAAAATTAATCAAAAATTAATCAAAATTATTAAACAACAGTCCCCCTTGAAACAAGGTGACAATCCTCTTAAAGTGCCAGCGACGAAGGGTGGAGGGAGGGAGGCTTGCAGTGTTGCCGTCAACCATGGAAGACTACTGAAGAGAGGCCCTAAGTTCCATCCCCACCACAGCAGTATCCCCTTCTACCATCTAAGGTACTGTGTCCTTATGCATGGGTCACTAAGTCTGATGAACTGACGCCCATACAGCAGCCCAAGTGATTGATATCAGTCTCTGATTTTTACCACTTCATCACAGGACTCCTTTCAATGCTATGCATTTGGTAGCTATTTCATGTAACCTAATTGTCCACAACGGCATATTAACTTGTGTACATTTGTTTGATGTCCATTTTTTACTTTTTCAACTATAACGTTTTTATTACTTTAACTCATAGAGTGCTGCTTGTTTTTGTTGTCTAAAGTAATGTGGGACTCTGAAGCAATAGAGTTTTGTTTGCTGAACTTGAGTATCTATTAGTCAGCCAGATCTTAAAGCACATTTCCTCAAACAGAAGTGTACCACTACCTCGTAGGAGCCACTGGCTAGGATGGGTCCTCTGTTCTTTGCCTCAACCTCTTTAAGAACTCCAGCCCCTCTGACACACCAGGTTGAGTGTGCAATGCAGGCAATATAACAGGAAATCATTGAAAGTAATACTTAGTACCCAGTAGTAGTACTATATAAAAGAAAACAGGTACTGAACCAGTTAGTAAAGGCAAACGTAATATATTGTTACCTGATATGGTTGATATTGTTAGAGAATATGTTTGCGAATGTTAGCGAATGTTGAGTGAGTGAACAACTTGTATAGCACAACAATTGCAAACTGAATCGCCTCAAGGAGCTTGGTATCCCTTTTACTTCTGTTTCTTCCTCAGAATAGGTGGGTCTTAAGATTTTTCCTGAAGGCCAGGTGATCAATTTCCGTTCAGATGTTAGTTGGTAATGCATTCCACAGTCGAGGTCCTTGGACTGCAAATCCATGTTCTCCTTTGGTCTTGTAGCGGGCTTTGGGAATTTGTAGTAATTTTTGGTTGGTTGATCTAAGCACTGTTGTTTTATTTTCTCACATAAATATTGGGGCACGCTTCCGTGTACACATTTGTGTGTTAGGCAGAGGGCCTTAAATGTGACTCAGTCTTTTACGGGCAACCAATGGAGTGATCTCAGGGACGGGTTGATTGATTCCCAGGGTTTTTTCCCTGTTACCAGTCCTGCTGCGGTGTTCTGGATGACTAGGAGATGGGCCAGCTGATATTTTGGGAGTCCGAGGTAGAGGGAATTTGCATAATCTAACCTGGAGTTAATAATTGTCCCTACCACTACTGCTGTGTCTTCTTTGGGGATGAAGGGGACAATTCTTTGTAGGAGACGTAGAAGATGGTGGGAACCACTAACTACTGATCCTATTTGTGCTTCCATTGTCATGTCAGAGTCAAAAGTGCCCTCAAGACTTTTGACTTGCTTGGGGTGATGGTTTGTCCCAGGATGGGTGGTGGTGTCCAGTGAGTTCTGGCTGGTTTCTTTCGGTTTGCATGGAATTGAAGGAGTTCTGTTTTTGCTCCATTTAGTTTGAGGTGACTCTCCCTCATCCAATTGTCTATCTGACCAAAGCATTTTTCTAATACGGGGTATTGGTTCTGTTTGTCGCTGATAGGAAAGTAAAGTTGCATGTCGTCTGCGTAGGAGTGATAGAGAAGGTCTTGATTACTGATTATTTTTAGGAGAATTTTTAGAGAATTGTTAGAGAATAAAAATCACACACACATACATAGGCTGAACTGGATGGACCTTTGTCTTTTTTCAACCTAATAAACTATTTCAATAAATAACATTTTTATATATATAAAATTTCTCCCTTCAATGTCATAAACTGTAAAAACTGGCAGTATGTCTGACTTTTAGTAGTTATCCCATAGAGGTATATTGTGGTTGCCATTTTGGAATAGCATTCAAGTCCATTAAGCTCTAATACCGGTTAGCTGCTTAGGAAAAGATCATCCACTAATGAAAAAGAACAGTCTGTGTGAAATAATAAATGATTCTACCCAGGGGTCAAGTCCTGGGGAAAAAAGTGTGGGAACTCCCACCCAAGATCCACTCCTCCACCAAAAAGAAACAAATTATACGCTCATATGCATAATTACTAAACCGCATGTTTTTTTCTTTCTTCGATCCACTGTATCTTAGTAATTCTTTTATATTACTGTACAAATTTAGTAAAGTTTAGTAAAGTTTTATTTTAATACATTCATTACTTTTTGAATTGAATACATTGTCGTTTAAAAACCCCACCCTGGGGAACCTTTCCATTCTTTCTTGTTTTTGCAATTTTCGGGGTGTGCGGCCCATGGACTCTACATACATGCGTTTTTCCTTTTTTCATTCTTTTATATTACTGGCCACTTCCTGTATATGGATTCATCCGGTAGTGTGCGGGTAATTCGTCACTTCCTCAATGCCGCAATGTCTCCTGGGAGCTTTTGTCATTGTTCCCAGGAGACATTGCGGAGGCAAGTTCTTTCTAAATCCCGCAATAACTTGCGGCAGACCTCTGCAATGTCTTCTGGGAACAATGACAAAAGCTCCCAGGAGACATTACGACATCGAGGAAGTGACGGAATATGATTTAAAGTAGAGCCTCTAAGGTAGTTATAGATAAATATAAAAATAGAGAGTACCATCATCCTGGAAATTTGATATAAAAAACATTGGGTCTAAGGTCTCCAAACCTGAGAACCAAACGAAAAAAGGGGGCACGGTTGGACTATTGCGGTACAGGTAGAATTAGATAACAAAATTACAAAATAAGAATAAAATACTTTTTAATGAATACAAGAAAGAAATACAATACAAAACTAAAAATGGTGACGACCATACATAACGCCAGTATAATAATCCCGAAGGGGAACAAAATAATGCATTGGGGGTCACGACAATCTTGACCGGTTTGGCAGCATTGACCGCTTCATCAGAAGTATGTCTACAATTAGGTTAAGAAAACAATTAGTTATACACAATATAAAAGTTACAGAGTTTAAATGGGGAGAATAGGGGGCTCAGCTGCTTACCTAGGGGTATCCCGCCGAAGAAAGAGGCGGGGATCACCAAACAGGGTCCCATATGGAGGCCAAAGGGCAACAACATGGGGATGGATCTACTTGGCAGGTATATAGAGTAAAAAAAATATATAGTTAGTGTCAAAGGCCCTAGTCTTGGATAAGGAGGGGGGAAGGTGCAAAACCACGCGTGTTGACTATAGGTGATAAAAAATGGTGAAAGGATGAAGTGGGGATGTGAGTGGGGGACCAGGGAGAGGGAAGGAGACAAAAAAGGGAGGAAGAGGGGGGAGGAAGGAGAGGGGAAAGAAAAGAGGGGGAGAGAAAGGAAGAGGAAAAAAGGGGGGGGTATGATGGGGAAGGGGGTGGAGAGGAGGGGGGGGGAGGAGGAACACTACGAAATTGAGAGGGAGGGGGGTTCAGGGGGAGGAGAGGAGGGGGGTAGAAGAGGGGGGAAAGGGAATATGTACCTAATGCAAAGAAATAGTGCATGGTAAAGGGTTAAATGAAGGTAGTGATCGGTAAGGAGGGAAGGGGAGGGGGGAGAAAAAAAGGGGGAGAGGGAAAAGTGGGAGGCCAGAGCGAATAGGAACAAGCAGCTATAGAAAGTTAAAATGGGTGACTTACTGTGGATTGGGTAGATCCACAGTGATCCCGAGAACCGGCATCCATTGCGCTGTGAGCACAAGCATCCACATAGTGTCTGCCTTAAATGGCCCCAGTGACACACGGGAAGGCGTCATGACGCAGGCGCGCAGCGTCTGCCCGTCCCTGTGACGTGCGCCTGATGGATCGCGTGTACGCCTTGTGTTAGGGTCCCGCCGTGTCAGTCTGCCCAGCGCAAATCACCATTGCGAGGACACATTGAGTATCCCTTTATTCCACCCTCTTGAACATAATCTTTGCCCCCAATTGGGCCATCCCTCTTTGGCCAGCGGTTGCCGCTATGGATTGCATCATGCCATCATTTAAGGTTTCTGTTCTTGCCCATATATGCCTATAGCACTCAAGATCCGTTGTGTTGGTCCACCCCGGTGCCTATTACCCATCAGGCACCATTATATAATGTGTACTGTATTTATTTTGTATGCTTAATTATTGTATTCTCATTTTAATTCCTTTATCAACCTTTTTATTTCTTTCTAATTGTAATTATTTTCCTTTATTGGGCTCAGCTGCCTGCCATCCCTCGTCAGTTTTAGGTCAGGTGCGTGTCTCCGCTGGTAAGCTTCCCGGCGGTCAAGTCATCACCCTGGCGAGGTCAACAGCCCCGCCCCTGGGGCTGTACCCGTCCGCACGGGTTCCTGTTTGGGTTCCCGCCCCTACACCGTGGGACCCTGACACACGGCGTACACGCGATCCATCAGGCGCACGTCACAGGGACGGGCAGACGCTGCGTGCCTGCGTCATGACGCCTTCCCGTGTGTCACTGGGGCCATTTAAGGCAGACACTATGTGAATGCTTGTGCTCACAGCGCAATGGATGCCGGTTCTCGGGATCACTGTGGATCTACCCAATCCACAGTAAGCCACCCATTTTAACTTCCTATAGCTGCTTGTTCCTATTCCCCTGGCCTCCCACTTTTCCCCCGGTCAAGATTGTCGTAACCCCCAACGCATTATTTTGTTCCCCTTCGGGATTATTATACTGGCGTTATGTATGGTCGTCACCATTTTTAGTTTTGTATTGTATTTCTTTCTTGTATTCATTAAAAAGTATTTTATTCTTATTTTGTAATTTTGTTATCTAATACTACCTGTACCGCAATAGTCCAACCGAGTCCCCTTTTTTCGTTTGGTTCTCAGGTTTGGGGACCTTAGACCCAATGTTTTTTATATCGAAGTGAAGGAATACCCGCACACTACCCGATTAATCCATATACAGGAAGCAGCCAGTAACATAAAGAATTACTAAGGTTCGCCTGCCCGTGATGGTGACTCGAGCTGGGCATCACCGCTTAGTGAAGGATTGGCTCGGGTGGCTCGGCTGCTCTCTGCTCCTCTAGTCCTGCAAAGGGAACGGAGTTCCTGCTGTAAAAAGAGTGCAGGAACTCCGTTCCCATACGTTCCCGCAGGACTTGAGTCCTGATTCTACCACATAACAGGGGAAAAGTCTAGCTTTCTAGAAAAAAATTGCGGTGGTTACACACTTTAATATACAAATTTAGGACAGAGTGATTTGTTTGGTGGCTGAATACTTTTTTACTTTTTTTTTTATAGCTAATTCCTTTTTTTTTTTCTTTACCAGAAATCCCTTCAACAACAGTATCTCCTTCAGGTAGGTACAATATGCATATATTTCATAATATATAATTTTCTGGATCTAATATTAATCTGAGCCAGGTGGGGTCACAACCGGACAGGGGATGATGTTGATCTTTTGTATTCATGGTTTTAATTCCTATTCACTTTAGTTATGCTTAGTTCATGATATGTACAGTTTAAATTTGGCAGAAACGTCCGAAAAGACCCGAGGATACTTCGGTTGACCTCAGAAAATCTCGGAAAGACTTCCTACCCGAGATTTGCCGAGGTCAGCCATGCTGTCTTCGGGCCTTTCCGTGCATTTCTGAACGGCGCCAATCGGCTGCAACCGGCGATGTTCGGCTTTGTTTGGCTTCGGCATCCTCCTACCTGAGGCCAAAAGCGGTAGTACACACCGATTGGCCTAAATCGTGCTCATTTTGCGAGACAACAGTTTTGAGAACCACTGGCTTACATCCTGCTGTGTCTCTGGGACAGTGAATTGATAGGAAGAGAAAGGAAATCTCCTCGATGGGTTGCAGAAAAAATCCCTGACGGGTCCTAACCATTTTATACTTTACCCAATACTAAAAAAAAATTTGCTTTACATACACGTTTAAGATTCCTGCTCTCAACAGTATGCAGAAAAATAACTAAATTATATATAGAATTGGGCTGAATTTAAAAAAAAGGTTTCAAAATGCTCAATCAAGTCAAGTGTTATCAATATTTAATTTGTATGATATATTGGCCTGATTATACGTTGCTCCAGCATGTAAACGTCTGTAATAGATATAAATACGTTTCCCTTTATATACAGCATCTACAACTATGGCTGGTAAGTTAATTATTTTCATAGACTTCTAACATCCTATAAGTTAAGGGCCGGACACATGGGCTGAATATCGGGCGGCATCAGCCGCGTGTACAACAGCGAGTCTGACAGAAGCCAGCTGAACAGGCATGACCAAAACAAATTCTGCCGATCGGCATCCAATTAGCTCTCTCAGCCAATGACTGGGTGCGCTGAATGGTGTGTTCTGGCGAGGGTACGGTCCCTCTGTCAGAACACAATAGCCCAGCAGGGGAGATAGTTAGCACAGCAGCTCCTCCCAAGCTCTTCCATTTTTTTTTTATTCGGCCCGCTGGGTTGAATGAAAAAAATTATTAAATTAATAGTGTGTACTAGGCTTTTACAATCTACAGTAGTTAGAAACAGTATATGCCCTATTATAAAAGAGGTGAAATGGTTACACAAAAAAGTAGGCAGCATATTAAAAGGCACTTAAAGGAGTTATAAAGGTACAATTTTTTTTTTTTTAAATAAATAGCTTCCTTTACCTTAGTGCAGTCCTCCTTCACTTACCTCATCCTTCCATTTTGCTTTTCAATGTCCTTATTTCTTCTGAGAAATCCTCACTTCCTGTTCTTCTGTCTGTAACTCCACACAGTAATGCGAGGCTTGACTAGGGTAGATTAGAGCTCACCTGCAACCCCTTTACCTGTGTCAACCCCTCTTTTGCCCGCCCCTCTACCTTAAAGAAAAACACCAGAAACATACTTGGAGTTAAAATGGCCAAAACAGCCTTTATTAAAACATACATTTTATTTCATATAAACGTAACATAAACATACCTAACCTTCACTTTAGTTATGCTTAGTTCATGATATGTACAGTTTAAATTAGTCAGGAAACTCGGAGAGCCTCGGAAACGGCTGAAAAGACCCGAGGATACTTCGGTTGACCTCAGAAAATCTCGGAAAGACTTCCTACCCGAGATTTGCCGAGGTCAGCCATGCTGTCTTCGGGCCTTTCCGTGCATTTCTGAATGGCTCCAGTTGGCTGCGACCGGCGATGTTTGGCTCTGTTTGGCTTCGGCATCCTCCTACCTGAGGGCAAAAGCGGTAGTACACACCTCTTTGGCCTGAATCGTGCTCATTTTGCGAGACACGATTTTTTTAAATACAGTGCTCGTATTGCGAAACGCTCGATAGCTGCATTACTCGCAATCCGAGGTTCCACTGTACAACTAAAACCCAATCTACCTCCAAATGAGTTGTGTGCTCTTCTCATACCTAGAAATACCACTGCACAAATGGCTACAAATTTGGATGACTATTGGCTGCAGAAGTCATCTACCTCTTCCATGTACCAGTACACTTCAGACACATTGTTGATCATTTCCTGTGCTCTCTGCCTGTGCACAAGGATGCATTATGAAATGAAATTGATGTATTTAAACATTATAAACCAAGTCTAGCTTAATTTGACTAATTACCGTATTTATCGGCGTATAACACGCACAGGTGTATAACACGCACCCTAACTTTAAGAGGGAAGTTTCAGGAAAAAAATTTCCACAGCCCCCTGCGTATAACACGCAGGCACAATTTACTCTCTATTTTCAGGGTAAAAAAGTGAGTGATAGGCAGCGTACACACGATCGGTCAAAACCGATGAAAACGGACTGAAGGTCCGTTTCATCGGTCCAAACCGATCGTGTGTGGGCCCCATCGATTAGTTATCCTTCTGTCCAATTTTTTTTTTACCGATAGACGCCTAACCGATAGGTCAAAACTAGGGTTGTCCCGATACCGATACTAGTATCGGTATCGGGACCGATGCCGAGTATTTGCGCTAGTACTTGTACTCGCGCAAATACTCCCGATGCTTAAATAGAATACTTTCTTCCCCCCCGCCACCGCCCCCCAATATGCAATATGTGGGGGACAGGACATGGCTGCAATATGTGGGGGACATGACATGGCTGCAATATGTGGGGGACATGACATGGCTGCAATATGTGGGGGACAGGACATGGCTGCAATATGTGGGGGACAGGACATGGCTGCAATATGTGGGGGGACATGGCTGGGGGACATGGCTGCATTTGGGGACACATTAAAAAATGTATCGGTATTCGGTATCGCCGAGTACATGGAAAAAAGTATCGGTACTTGTACTCGGTCTTAAAAAAGAGGCATCGGGACAACCCTAGTCAAAACCGATCGTTAGTATGCAAAAGCACCAGTTAAAAAGCAGCGCATGCTCAGAATCAAGTCGACGCAGGCTTGGAAGTATTGAACTTCATTTTTTTCAACACGTCGTTGTGTTTTACGTCACCGCATTCTGACACGATCGTTTTTTTAACTGATGGTGTGTAGGCACATCAGACCATCAGTCAGCTTCATCGGTTGACCGATGAACGCGGCCTTATACGCCAATAAATAGTATTCATAGTTCTACCATGAATTTGATTTAAAAAAATTCACATATATAACTAACAACCACCTACAGCTTACACTACAACACTAAATGCAGTAAACGCTAGAAATACCACTGGTAAGTATTGTGTATAACAGGGGTCAGCAACCTTTTTCCACTTAAGGGCCAGATTCAATGTATGTGAATGGATGGAGGGCCACATTCACCTGCTAATAAATTAGGAGAATAATCTGGACCCCTTTACTTTACAAAGCCCCCACACTTCTGGAGCCCTTTACATTATAAAGCCACGCACCTCTGGACCCCTTTACATTACACAGCCCCGTACCTCTGGACCCCTTTACATTACACAGCCCCACCCATATTATGCTTTAAAATTGAACACTCATGGAATGCTTTAAAAATTTCTACAGGTTATCAGTTTAGAGTTACAGAGGTGGTCTTATATTAGAATTATTGCTCTTGCTCTAACAATCACGGTGATACCTGACATGTGTGGTTTGAACACTGTTTACATTTGCGGTCACGACATAAGTATGCATTCTGTTCTGTGCGCGATCACGGAGGGATGGGGCGCTTAAAAAATATTTTCATTTATTTTAGTAAAACATTTTTGGTTTACACTTTAATTTTTTTTTTATTCTGATCACTTTTATTGCTGTCAGAAGGAATGTAAACATCCCTTGTGACAGTAATAGGCAGTGTCAGGTACTCTTTATGGAGTGATCTGGGGTTTACAAGACCCCAAATGCCTCCTTTGCACTTAAAAGCATTCAAAATGCCAAGTTTGGCTGTTTTGAATGCTGCCATTTAACCTGGAAGTGGTGTCATGACATCGCTTTTGGGTTATTAGATCCGAGACCCAATTAAAGCCGATTCTGGCCTCATTTGGGTGGATGTGCCGGCTGGTTGCTTGTGCCTCCTGGTGGGACGGGAGAGCCCGGACGAGCCACTGAAGGAGACGAGGGGGGGTACATTTCCTCCCGCTGCTTGGAATAACAGCCGACCGGCTTCTTAGCCACATCAGTTGATATCCCAAGACCAGGGTTAAAATGTCTGTGGGCAGATGAATTTATCACGTACACTGACAGACCAGACATTTAGCGGTGGCGGGCAGTTGCCGACCCCTGGTGTATAAGAATGTTAATACTGGAGTGACCAATGACCAAATGTCTATAAATGTGAGTCAATCATGTTTGTTGATTTACACCATGGGTCTTCAAACTATGGCCCTCCAGTTGTTCAGGAACTACAATTCCCATCATGCCTAGTCATGTCTGTGAATGTCAGTGTGTTACAATGCCTCATGGGATGTGTAGTTCTAGAACAGCTGGAGGGCCGTAGTTTGAGGATCCCTGATTTACACAGTCTGATCAGCCTGGGGACACCCCTCCTTCCACATGTGCTAGATTTTCTGCTTTTTACAAACCTAAACACATAGATTATGGTAGATAAGAACACCTACAGTACATATTCTTTAAATTACACAGGAGGGGAACTCTAGCCAGGGTGACAATGCCAACATTTAACCTCTTGCTGCCCAAGACAATTCTGACAGTTTTCACATACATGTAAAAATCTGCATTGTAGCTTACTAGATAATTAGAACCCCCCCCAAACATTATATCATTTTTGAAAACGTGAGCACGGGGGGACTAGGGCACTTAAAAAATTCATTTAATTTTAAATATGTTTTTTACACTGATTCTTTCATTTTTTTAAATAAACTTTATTACTTTCACGAGGGATGTTGTTCAGCATGGACAGTAACAGGTACTCTATACTGAGAAATCTGGGGTCTAGTAGACCCTAGTTCCAGTGGCGGCCGGCTGGCAAACGCTGCCACTGTGCCATCAAACGCTGCCACTGTGCCATCCAACGCTGCCACTGTGCCATCCAAAGCTGCCACTGTGCCATCCAATGCTGCCACTGTACCATCAAACGCTGCGACTGTGCCCATCAAACTCTGCCACTGTGCCATCAAACACTGCCACTGTGTCATCAATTGCAGCCACTGTGCCATGTGCCATAAAACGCTGCCACTGTGCCATCAATTGCAGCCACTGTGCCATCACATGCTGCAACTGTGCCATCAAATGCTGTGACTCTGCCATCAAATGCTGCAGTTGTACCCATCAAACGCTGCCACTGTGCCAAATGCTAAATAGAGATGGTTTATTGGTATATTTATGCTATTTAGTGTCAGTGAATTGGAAGCTGCTGTAGAGAAAGCAAATGGAAAGCTGGAAAACTACATAAGGAGAGATTATGGTTGGTTAAAAAAGAATGTACTTTAATTGTGATTACTAGCTCTCAGATAAAGGGGCAATAAACCCCTTTTCAGTTTTAAATATATTTCTTATTATTGGAGACTTTTTTTTGTCTTTCATCTTATGTTGTGGCTGATTTGAGGTCATTGGTTACTTCTAGCATCGACCCTGCCCATAGAACCTTTTTTTTTTTTTTTTTTGCTGCAAGACCATCCTATTAAAAAAAAAAGGCTTTTGTTTCAGGGGTGATATTTTTGGTTTTTAAAGCCTGTATATAGTTGTACTTAGTAGTTTAGTTCTTTAGCTATTTTGTCAGTGGGGTTGGTTCTTGTTTTCTGGGGTTGTTTATGTTCACTGTTTGTTGTGTTTGCTTATTGCTGCGTTCACTGTTAATAAATATCAATTTTAAGGATATATAATTGGTTTGTTTGGTCACAGTTTCTATGTGTAACTCCTAAACAAAGCGAAGCAAAAGCAGAATAAAAGACTATTAAAAGCAGGTGCTTCAAGCAAGCTTTGTCATAGACTTCTACGGAGGCTTTGAAGACGCTTTGAAGCATCACTAAAATAACATGGTGTATAATTTTTGAAGCAAAGCAAACAAAATGTGAACAGGACTGTAAGCTAACCATTTTATTTAGTGACAGGTGCTTTACAAAAAAGCATGTCCAATGCCATGTTTTGAAGCAAGTGTAATTGAGCAGGAGTGGTTATAACCCCTGTTGTATATGTCCCATTAAGGAGATTTCTTTCCAATTTCTGTCCTGTAGACACAACAGGGAATGGGAGGGAAACATTTAAAAGTATAGAAACAAACAGGCAAATTATCCATCTATTCCTGTTCTGGTATTATCTCAAAATGTTGAAGTTTCCTTCAATTTTAGATCCCCAAATTTAACTCTTCCAAATAAAAATATGTATTTAGGCTGTAGAATACACTTTAACACAAAAAAAGTTTTCGCAGACATTAATGTCTCCAGCTATGGCTATAGTTTGTGAAAATCGTACATTGATTTGTTTAATTTTCCCTCTTTTTTCCCACTTAATACTGCTTCAATCCCTGAAGATTCTGCATATACAATATCTGGTATGTAAAATATCAGAGATGATTTAGAGAATTTGAATATGTTATACAGAAGGCAGAGAGAGCCTAACTAAAATCTCTTATATTGTTCTAATGACTGAAATTTTTGGGGGAATATTCTGAGATCGTTCAAGGCGGGAGGTACTCTGGCTCCTGCTTGGAGAGAAAGCTGTTTTGTTGTGTTGTTTATGTATTGCCAAAAGTTGATGATGTAAAGGACATTGCTTCTCCTGCACCTGTAAGGCCGCGTACACACGAGCAGACAGATTTGTTCAAATCGGTCGGGCCGACCGATTTGAACAAATCTGTCTGCTGGGGACATATTGGTTTGATCGTGTACACACGATCAAACCAAAATCCCCGCCGCCAGATGGCGCGGTGACGTGGCGGTGACGTTGACGCCGCCACGTCACCGCATCAGGAAGTAAAACACTTCCGCTCATGCGTCGAAACCATTCGGCGCATGTGCGAGAAGACATGTCTGCTGGTTAGCGTACTAACCAGCAGACATGTCGGGCGGACGGGTTCCCAGCCGACAGATTTCAAAGCATGCTTTGAAATCTGTCGGGTGGCCAAATCCGTCGGCTCGCCCGTACACACGGTCGAATCTGTCTGCTGGGACGGTCGGGCTGACCGTTTCCAGCAGATAGATTTGATCGTGTGTACGTGGCCTTAGTTTAACAATAGTTAGACAGATGTGCTGACTCACATTAAATAAATCACCATACTTTATAAAATTTAACTATATTGAACTACATAAAATACTGTGTGCATACAGGGAAGATAGACATAATGATTTTGTGCCAATATACAAAAGAAATTGAAAAAACAAACAAACAATCAAATTATCCCAAATATAGGCATGGTTACCAGAATAATAACCAATATCAGAAAATGACAGGGTATTTTTTAGAGAAAACCATGTACTTTACACTAACAGGAAAATGAGGAGAAGAAGCAGAAGGGGAGGAGTCATCGTCCCCAAGGAGTATTTATTTCAATAAAGTTTGCCAATCGGCAGACCTTTTTCAGTCATTCCCCCTGAATGGCCAACTTCTGTTGGACCAGCTGCCGTTCACAGGGGCCAAATGTTCAGCCTGTGTATACGGCCCTTAAGGAAGAACTAATAACTTTAGACAAAGATCTTAAATATGCTCCCTCTAGATATTTAAATACAGTTTCAAACCTTTATATATGTATATATATATATATCAAAAAGTATGTGAAGGAATTAAATATTAAAAGATCCTATTCAAAACAACTTCTCTAAAGTAGACGGCAGAGGGATTGTACATTCAAGGTTAACTATTGCTTCATTGTTTAACCCCCAGGGTCTTCTAATTTGTCTGTCTTTTAAGACCTTGTGTTGAAGGATTTAGAACAAATACAAATTAATCAAACATAGGTCAGACTGCATTATACAACAGGATATAAGGAATTTATGTGAACAAAACAACTTTGTTGTACACCCTTCAGATAAAGGGGGAATTGTAGTCTTGCTGGATAACATTATTTAGAGAAAATGGAAAATATATTGGGGGCCCAACATACATATGTATGTAAGGATCCCACACAGAGGTTTAAAAAGGATCATCATGCCCTTCTAGACATCTAGACATTATGCCAAATGTCATAAAAAAAGACCCTTTGGGTATTAAACTCACAGGTATTGATAGATTTATGCCCCAATGGAGGGGTAGAAATGTAAATACAGGGGTGTATCCCAGCTGGAAATAAAGTGGATCTTTGGATTAAAATCCTATGGTCCATTTGGTTTGAATGCAGAGTTAAATTATTGCACATATCACTTTATTGTTTGGTGGAGGAAAGCTGAATTAGCCATCAAGAGGTAGCAGGAGATCTGTTTATGTATTTGACAAATACAGTAAATTAACTTTTTCTTTCATTTGATCTAATTTACTTGTTCTCAAATACATGTATTATTTGGTTTCTGCACACAACATTTTATATGGTTTTGCACAGATTTCTCCGATTTATTAATTCAATTGTATGAATTATGTTGATTGATTTTGCTTGTACTGGTTCTTCTGTTCTGAATACTAAACTTGGGATGACTAATGGAGAAGTTTTCAACAGGACATTGAGGCTCAGAGATGTGTAGAATATTATAGAAAGATTTTTATTTCTGCAAAATAAGTACATTAATTATATATTGGTACATAGGGAGCTGGAATTTAAAACGAAAAAGGTGTACTTAATCTTTAAATATTTTTTTTTTGTAGTTTTTTACTAACGAAAAAAAAAAGGTTTTGATAGTCTTTACAGTAATTTTAATGTTTTATCGAGAGTACCTCTGTGGTTGACTGAACACCAGGTACAATAGAGGCTAGAAAAACTTACTGTGAACAAATCACCAGGTCAAGTTGGCTTACACCTGTGATGGAAACTTGCTCAATTATAGCCAATCCACAATTTAAATTTTTTGAAGGCCACTTACTAACTGAAATGGTACTAACTGATTGGTGTACAGCAAATGTACCAATTTACACAAAAAGGATTGCGATATATACAGTACCAGGAAACTACAGACCAGTCAGCCTTATGTGAATAGTATTTGAGGGGATGGTAAGGGAATGGTAACACAGGGCTGTGTTAGAGAATTGTTAGAGAATATGTTAGCGAATGTTAGAGAATTGTTAGAGAATAAAGATCGCAGTCACACATACATAGACTGAACTGGATGGACCTTTGTCTTTTTTTCAACCTAATAAACTATTTCAATAAATAAAATTGTTATATATATAAAATTTCTCCCTTCAATGTCATAAACTGTAAAAACTGGCAGTAGGTCTGACTTTTAGTAGTTATCCCATAGAGGTATATTGTGGTGGCCATTTTGGAATAGCATTTAAGTCCATTAAGCTCTAATACCGGTTAGCTGCTTAGGAGAAGATCATCCACTAATGGAAAAGAACAGTCTGTGTGAAATAATAAATGATTCTACCACAAAACAGGAGAAAAGTCTAGCTTTCTAGAAACAAATTGTGGTGGCTACACACTTTAATATACAAATTTAGGACAGAGTGATTTGTTTGGTGGCTGAATACTTTTTAACTTTTTTTTATAACTAATCGCAATTTTTTTTTCTTTACCAGAAGTCCCTTCAACAACAGTATCTCCTCCAGGTAGGTACAATATGCATATATTTCATAATATATCATTTTCTGGATTTAATATTAATCTGAGCCAGGTGGGGTCACAACAGTGGTGGCTGGTGCTCAAAATTTTTGGGGGGGCGCAAACGAAAAAAAAAATATTGCAGCCTCACTGTGCCCATCACATGCAGCCACTGTGCCATGCCACCAAATGTAGCCACTGTGCCATGCCACCAAATGCAGCCACTGTGCCATCAATTGTCACCACTGTGCCATGCCATCAAATGCAGCCACTGTGCCATCAATTGTCACCACTGTGCCATGCCATCAAATGCAGCTACTGTGCCCATCAATTGTCACCAATGTGCCATGCCATCATATGCAGTCACTGTGCCATCAATTGTCACCAATGTGCTATGCCATCATTTGCAGTCACTGTGCCATCAATTGTCACCACTTGTGTCACTAATTGTGCCATGCCATCAAACGCCACCACTGTGCCATCAATTGTCACCAATGTGCCATGCCATCAAAAGCAGCTACTGTGCCCATCAATTGTCACCACTGTGCCATGCCATCAAATGCAGTCACTGTGCAATCAATTGTCACCACTGTGCCATGCCATCAAACGCCACCACTGTGCCATCAATTGTCACCACTGTGCCATGCCATCAAACGCAGTCACTGTGCCATCAATTGTCACCTCTCTGCCATGCCATCAAATGCAGTCACTGTGCCATCAATTGTCACCTCTCTGCCATGCCATCATATTCAGTCACTGTGCCATCAATTGTCACCACTGTGCCCCATGCCACTGTGCTCATTGTCGCCTCTGTGCCCCATGATGCCACTGTGCCCCATGCTTCTACTGTGTGCCCCATGCTGCCACTGTGCCCCATGCTGCCCCTTTCCCTGTAAAAAAATCACTTACCTGACGCTTCCATGTCCTCCCTCGATGTCTTCTGCCGCCCTGGAGAAGCTTCAGCCAATCAGGTTCCTGAAAACCAGAATCCGGGAACCTGATTGGCTGAAACGGCTGTCAGTCTAATGCAAGGACCGCAGATTGCCTGCGCTCCGAGCATAGACTTCCGAGAGCCGGAGGGCGGGACTGGAAAAGCCTATCAGAGCCACTGGCTTTGATAGGCAGTTCCCCTCAGCCAACCAGCTGTCGCTATTCGGGTAACCGGTGTCCCATGTCCGGTTATACGAATAGACCAGGCAGCTGGCAACAGTAACACACGTCCAATGCATAGCATTGAACGTGTGTTACTTGCGAGAGGGGGTGGCGCTGCAGCGCCCTCTATAGACGGCCGCCAGAACTTCGGCTAAAATGTCAAAATGACATTTTAGCCAAATAAAAGTTCTTAAAGGGCCCGTTTTTTTTTTTTTTTTAATTCTTTTTTTTTTTTGTGACTGCGGGAGGGGGGGGCGGCGCCCGTGCGCCCATATGGGCGGGCCGCCACTGGGTCACAACCGGACAGGGGATGATGTTGATATATTGTATTCCTGGTTTTAATTCCCATTCACTTTAGTTATGCTTAGTTCATGATATGTACAGTTTAAATTAGGCGGGAAAGACTTCCTACCAGAGATTTGCCGAGGTCAGCCATGCTGTCTTCGGGCCTTTCCGTGCATTTCTGAACGGTGCCAATCGGCTGCGACCGGCAATGTTTGGCTCTGCTCGGCTTTGGCGCCCTCCTACCTCAGGCCAAAAGCGGTACTGCACACCGCGCTGGCCTGAATCGTGCTCATTTTGCGAGACAACACTCGCAAACCGAGTCACGATTTTTTTTAAATACAGTGCTCGTATTGCGAAGCACTCGATAACCGCATTACTTGCAATCCGAGGTTCCACTGTACAACTAAAACCCAATCTACCTCCAAATGAGTTGTGTGCTCTTCTCATACCTAGAAATACCACTGCACAAATGGCTACAAATTTGGATGACTATTGGCTGCAGAAGTCATCTACCTCTTCCATGTACCAGTACACTTCAGAATCTTTGACACACTGTTGATAATTTCCTGTGCTCTCTGCCTGTGCACTAGGATGCATTGATTTATTTAAACATTATAAAGCAAGTCCAGCTTAATTTGACTAATTACTCATAGTTCTACCATGAATTTGATAAAAAAAAAAAATCACATATATAACTAACACATATTTTTCAACCTACAGCTTTAACTACAACAGTAAATGCTAGAAATACCACTGGTAAGTATCGTGCATAACAGGGGTCAGCAACCTTTTTCCACTTAAGGGCCAGATTCAATGTATGTGAATGCATGGAGGGCCACATTCACCTGCTAATAAATTAAGAGAATAATCTGGACCCCTTTACTTTACAAAGCCCCTGCACTATTGGACCCCTTTACATTATAAAACCCTGTACCTCTGGACCCCTTTAAATTACACAGCCTGCCCCCCTGCATATTACACAGCCCCACCCATATTATGCTTTAAAATTGCACACTCACGGAATAGCGAAAAACTACAGTACATAAAAATCTCCATAGGCTATGCTTTAAAAATACAAAGAAAAGATGATTATAGTTGCGCTAGATATAATAAATATATATGAAGTGAACAACACCAATGAGTGAAAAATCACTCTTTACATGAACAAAGAAAACTATATTGACAGTGCTGAAAAACTTTTAAATCCAAGAATTAATTCCAAAAATGAATGGACATAAACAAAGAATATTGGAAAAAAGGTATAAGAGCTCAGTTATAAGTAGATGAACACTGTGGTAGGTGACCTTATTAAATGAACATAAAAGTCCCAATAGAACATATGTTGAAACACCACTGAAAAATGATAGTCCAAATTCCACAGAAGAAATGGTTGAAGAGTGTCAGGATAGACAATGAGACTGCTAGGAACCTCCACCACACTGATGAAATATCCGGTGTCACACACATAAATAGGGGGGACCCTGACCAGATGAGTAGGGCCTCAATAGAAAAGGTCATGAACGCCTGAAGAGATCAAACCTCTGCAGCGGTTACACGGAGAGCCGGATGGTCCATACGCCAGAGTCCTCAAGGTATCCTTTACTGAGATCACCAGAATAAGGATATAACGCTTCCTCCACAGAGGGGACAAATATTTGCATGCGGCGCATCTCCAGCAATACAATCTGTATTTGTCCATTCCTGATCTCCAGGTACACACGGCTTCTCTCTGCTAGAGATCCATTTATAAGAGACAGAGGCGGTGCGCCGCATGCAAATATTTGTCCCCTCTGTGGAGGAAGCGTTATATCCTTATCCTGGTGATCTCAGTAAAGGATACCTTGAGGAATCTGGCGTATGGACCATCCGGCTCTCCGTGTAACCGCTGCAGAGGTTTGATCTGTTCAGGCGTTCATGACCTTTTCTATTGAGGTCCTACTCATCTGGTCAGGGTCCCTCCTATTTATGTGTGTGACACCGGATATTTCATCAGTGTGGTGGAGGTTCCTAGCAGTCTCATTGTCTATCCTGACACTCTTCAACCATTTGGACTATCATTTTTCAGTGGTGTTTCAACATATGTTCTATTGGGACTTTTATGTTCATTTAATAAGGTCATCTACCACAGTGTCCATCTACTTGGAACTGAGCTCTTATACCTTTTTTCCAATATTCTTTGTTTATGTCCATACATTTTTGGAATTAATTCTTGGATTTAAAAGTTTTTCAGCACTGTCAATATAGTTTTCTTTGTTCAGTCTATGTATAGAGTGATTTTTCACTCATTGGTGTTGTTCACTTCATATATATTTATTATATCTAGCGCAACTATAATCATCTTTTCTTTGTACTGTTATTACATGATATCACATGTTTTTGTTTGTGTTGCAGCTTACTTTTCTTTCATTATTATCCATCACTTTTTTCATTTCTGGTAGATTTATTAATTATCTTAACCAGCACTATTAGCGCAGTATTACCCCTTTATTACACTTGTATGCTTTAAAAATGTCTACAGGTTATCAGTTTAGAGTTACAGAGGTGGTCTTGCATTGGAATTATTGCTCTTGCTCTAACAATTGCGGTGATACCTGACATGTGTGGTTTGAACACGGGTACCGCGTCCACGGTCACAGAGCTTCGGACCGGGTCGCGGGCACACGCCCACGACCCATGGCTGGGCACTTAAAGAGGATGTACCTGTACGTGCTTGTGCCCAGCCGTGCCATTCTGCCGACGTATATGTGCAGGAGGCGGTCCTTAAAGTGGAGGTTCCCCTAAAAAGAAACTTTTAACATTGCATTCCCGAGGTTAATGACAAGTAGAATCGGTGGGTTTTAAAAAAAAAATATGTCCGTACCTACCGTTTCTCATATCCCTTCTCACCGCCGCTTCCGGGTCTGATGGTCGGGGATGGGCGTGCCTAACTTATTGACAGGCATCCGACCGACCCATACAACGCGTCACGAGATTACAAAAGAAGCCGAACGTCGGTGTGCAGGCGCCGTATAGAGCCGCACCGACGTTTGGCTTCTTTCGGCATCTCGTGACGCGCTGTATGCGTCGGTCGGATGCCTGTCAATCAGTTAGGCATGCCCATCAGACCCGGAAGAGGCGGTGAGAAGGGATATGAGAAACGGTATGTACGGACATATTTTTTTTTAAAAAACCCGCCGATTCTACTTGTCATTAACCTCGGGAATGCAATGTTAAAAGTTTCTTTTTAGGGGAACCTCCACTTTAAGTGTTTAAGGAGTCTTTTTTTATAAATGTTTTCACTTTAGATTCATATGACTTTTATCCAAGAATCACACATTTTTCTAATTGTATTCAGTTATTATTGAAAAAAAAAAAAAATTATTGAATCCTGGGCTAACATTTTGTCTTCAACGTTTAAGTTCAATGGGCCAGATTCAGGTAGAGTTACTCTGGAGTATCAGCGATACTCCAGCCTAAGTGCCCTTTCACACTGGTGCGTTTTTGCCGCGTTTTTCGCGGTAAAAATATCGCTTCTAAAACGCTCATAAAACGCTCCCCATGCCCCTCTTCATTGAGTTGAATTAAAACGTGGTAAAAACGCTGTAAAAACGCGGTGAAATGCGGTAAAATCGCGGTGTTTAGCCGCAATTTTAATCGCGGAAAAAACACAGAGATTTTGCCGCGATTTTACCGCGTTATAATTAATTTCAATGGAGGGGGCATGGGGGGCGTTTTAATATCGCTATCGCTCTCACTTTGAGCCGGCGTTTCTGTTTTCAGTAAGCAGAAAACAAGAAACGCTGGGTTGGAGTTCCTATACGAGCGGCGTAATTGTATTTTGCCGTCGTATCGGAACTGCAATTTTAAAAATGGCGCTGATTAACGCCGAGAATATGTTAATCAGCGAGAATCGGCAATTCTTGATCGTATTCGGGCCGGACGCAGTGACTTTCCGACGTTTCCGTAAGAGATACGCAGCGTAAAGATAAACCAGCCCCCTAGTGGAGTATCCTATGTTAAGTATGGCCGCCGTCATCGCGTCGAAAAAAAAAAATTTGAGTCGTTTGCGTAAAACGTCCGTGAATGGGGATTGATGTCATTTACGTTCACTGACAGAATTTGGAGCATGCGCACTGACAGTCGACGCATGCGCAGTACGTTCGCCGCGGGATCGCGCCTAGTTTAAATAATACACGCCCCCTACCCGCCCAATTTGAATTCCGCCGGCTCATTTTCGCTACGCCGCCGCAACTTTAGGAGCAAGTGCTGTGTGAATACAGTACTTGCTCCTAAAGTTCCGGCGGAGTAACGTAAATGAGAAAAGTTACTCCAAAATAAAGATTCGCCCATCTACCTGAATCTGGCCCAATGTTTCTAAATGTAAAATAATGCACCTAAGGAAAAATAATCCCCTGAGAGAGTACAACATTGGGGATACAGTGTTTTCCAGCGCTACAGAAAAAAAAGATTTGGGGGTACTTATTTCAGTTGATTGCAAGATGAACAAACATTGTGACCAGGCACTGGGGAAAGTGATAAGAATTCTAGGATGCATCACTGGAGGGGTCACCACCAGGAGGAAGGAGGTCTTGATTCCCCTATATAGATCTTTAGTGAAACCTAATACTGTGTCCAGTTCTGGAGACCTCACTTATAAAAATATATTGATAAGATAGAACCAGTCCAGAGATTGGTAAAAAAAAATGGTGATGGGTCTGGGGGATAAAACAAATCAAGAGAGACTTCAGGAACTTAAAGTGGAGTTCCACCCTAAAAATTAACTTACTATTAACAGTTTGCCTTTAATGTATTTAACTGCTATCTGGCTGTTACTAGGCAGATTTCATAATCTGCCTAGTTCCTGGTCCTAGATGGTTCAACTTCCTATCCTAAGACTCCGTTGCCTCATTTCCCAGGAGTCTCTGGGCATTACTGTGCCTAAAAATCGCCCGGCATGCACCTCTCCCTGAAAACCAGGAAGTAAAAAGGAACTGGGCTTCACATGCCCACACATATGATGGATACGGCCACAACATGAGCTGGAGGATAAAGTGCAAGTGTTTGCAATGATTTCTGGAATGACTGGGGAGCTATTAATATGTTTTAAGAACTATTTAATGTGATTCATTTTAGCTTGCAAAAAAAATTAAAAAAATTATGCCCGAAACCCCGTTAATATGTATAGTCTGGAGGGAAGAAGGGAAAAGTGAGACATGATTGAAACCTTTAAATACAGCCAGAGGGTGAATAAAGTTCAGAATGGCAGTTTTTTCGATATGAAACCAAAGTCAAGAACTTGGGGACAAACTGACTGGAGGAACTACCTCAAACTAACTGGAGGAAAGTTTGAAACAAATTAAAGTAAGTATTATTATGCTGTAAAGGTAGTTAATGCTTGGAATACACTTCCAGCAGAGTTAGTGAGACAGTCAACAGTAAATAGTTTCAAACATGCTTGGGATAAAACATTGATCTATACTCAGACAAGTTAGATCAATGTAAAATACTAAACAAAAAAACATAAAAAGACAAACAAACACAAAATTCTAACAGAAATGAAAAGGCAGTCTTTTTTTTGCCGCCACTTTTCTATCTTTCTATCTTACAATAACCACACTTAGTTTTAAACACACTTTCCCTTTCTTATTGTACCAGATATGGTTCTGAGGTTGGTAAATGGCAGAAACCATTGTGTTGGTCGTGTGGAAATCTTCTATGAAGGAGAATGGGGGACGGTGTGTGATGATTCTTGGGATCTGACAGATGCTCAGGTTGTATGCCGGCAACTAGGCTGTGGCAGAGCAATTTCATCACCTGGCAGTGCCTATTTTGGTCAAGGTAGAGGACCTATTATTCTGGATGATGTGAATTGCAGAGGTGATGAAAATATATTGTGGAACTGCCCACACCGAGGGCTGAAACAGCACAACTGTGGCCATCTTGAAGATGCTGGAGTCAACTGTTCAGGTAAATTCTACTGGCTTCTGTACAGCCAACATGGCAAAGTTAAGGTATTTATTCAGTATATGTATTAAAAAAAGACAATGGTAGTTACTGGTAAAGTTAAATGCATATAGTGTATCAACTATTATTAAGACTAATAGAAATAGTTAATCAAAGTACTGATCAAGCTCTTATTGCGTGGTTCTCAAATTGTTTGGGAGGCCTCAGCTGTGCCTGTGAGTCTAGCTGGCTCAGACTAATCTAATGATGACCTATCAAATAGAAACTCTGTGAATGTGATGCCCTAATATCAGCAATTGCCAGGGTACCTGCTACACTAGGAAGTGGCACCTATGTTTAGCCTGCATTGACATCGATGCCTCACACAGTGACACTGATGGTCCTACATGTTGGCCTTCTACATTGTCATCTGGTGACATGTTCAAAATACTCAGTACTCTTCTTGTGATCTGTTGCCTTTAACCACTTAAGCCCCGGACCATTATGCAGCTAAATTACCAGGGCCCTTTTTGCAATTCGGCACTGCGTTGCTTTAACTAACAATTCGACGTGGCTCCCAAACAAAATTGATGTCCTTTTTTTCCCACAAAAGAGCTTTCTTTTGATGGTATTTGATCACCTCTGCGGTTTTTATTTTTTGCGCTATAAACAAAAATAGAGCGACAATTTAAAAAAAAACATTCATATAATTTTTTTATTTTTTGCTATAATAAATATCCCCCAAAAATATATATAAAAACTTTTTTTTCCTCAGTTTAGGCCGATACGCATTCTTCTACATATTTTTGTTAAAAAAATTGCAATAAGCTTTAATTGATTGGTTTGCGCAAAAGTTATAGCGTCTACAAAATAGGGGGTAGTTTTATGGCATTTTTATTAATAATTTATTTTTTACTAGTAATGGCGGTGATCAGTGATTTTTATCGTGACTGCGACATTATGGTGCACACATCAGACACTTTTGACACTATTTTGGGACCATTGTAATTTTTACAGCAAACAGCGAAGGGGTTAACCTGTAGGGGGCGCTAAAGGGGTTACGTGTTCCCTAATGTGTGTTTGTTACTGTAGGGGGCGTGGCTGGGCATGTGAAATGACAGATTGTCGTTCCCTATGACAGGGAACAGACGATCAGTGACAGGCTCACTAGGAAGCACGGGGAGAGGTTTGTTTACACTTACCTCTCCCCGTTCTTCAGTTCTGTGACCCAATCGTGGGACACCGGCGTTGATCAGGTCCACGGATCCCGCGGGCGTGGTCACGGAGCACAGGATCATAGGATATTTAATCTTAATCTAAGTATAGTGCTGGGTTTCAATAACCAATAGGTTGTTTCTCAATTTTAAAATAGTACAAAATAATACATTCCATTGATAGATAGTCCCCCCCTCTTTTTTCCTCCTCCTTCCTCATCACTTTTCTTTCCCTGTCCATCCCCACCATTTTCTGTTCTATTTTCTCTAAATCAGGGGTGCTCAACCTTTTGAAGAGTGAGGGCCACTTAAGTGATTTAGTAAAAGGCCACAGGTCACAGGCCACAATGAACTCCTCTCACCGCACCAGGAAGTAAAACACTTCCGCGCATGCATCGAATCCATTCTTTAAAATCTGTCTGTCCGCCCGTACACACGATCGAATCTGTCTGCTGAAATGGTTTGTCAGACCGTTTTCAGCAGATAGATTTGATCATGTGTACGCTGCCTAAATGTTGCCTTATTGTCCTGAGCACCATATAAGGCTGCTTTCATATTGATGTGCTGCGGTTTACCCGCACTGTGTGTAGAGTTCAGTGTTTATAGATTAACTGCGCATTACCAAAGACTTCTATTATATCTTGTGGGTATGGTGCACTACTGAATTCAGGATTTTTGGTGCACTTTCAGGAAATGTATTAAACCCACAGGACATAATAGAAGTCTATGGCTTAGTACAGCTACCCCACACGAAAGCTGTAGGTGTACTGCACTGCACCTGCAGATCTGTGTGAAAGCAGCCTAATAGTTGTTAGTCCAATGCTCTAATATGCCCATTGCAAAAGCTACTGTGCCCAGTGTATGTGTTATTTAATACACTGACCTCCTTTTCCTCTTGCAGCTACTGCTGGCATCTCTCTCCAGGCTGCTAGAAAGGATTAGAGTTGGAGTGCACTTTGTTTTATTCCGCCTGGGACACAAGCCAGCACTACAGAGGAAGTATCGGCTTATGAAGCTCCTGCTCCCTCTGTGGCTGTCTGCTCTTGGTTTTATTTTCTGCCTGTAAGCTCCTCTGCCACTAAACTCCTGAAACTGTTTGCATGGACACATAGGCCAATATAGAGGGCCGTTATCAGGCAGAGAGAAGTAAAAGCCTAAAACAATTCAGGAGTTTCTCTGAGCTGCAGTGTGCATGAAACCCTTTAGAAGCTGCAGCAACTCCGAGCCCGTCTCCTTTCCTGACCTGAGGTCATCTAGCATCATCTAGCTTTATACTCCCCATCCTTATTGTCTCTGGTTTATGGATTTTGATTAATTAGATTTCAGTTCTTTTAATCACAGAGGCTGAGAATCACATGTGGGCATTGCCAAGGGGAGTCTATATCCAAATAAAGCCTGTCTAGCAATACCTGCTCCTCCAAACTGACATCCACACATTAGGACATTTTGTTATTTGTATTGCTCCCCAGAGAGCCAGGTCTCTGCTTGCATTGAGGCTGAGAGCTCTTGAGAAGAGTACTGAGGAAGGGTGCTGTGATGTTTATAGAATGCTCTGTACAACACCCTGCTGTTATCTTCATCCAGGCAGGATATGCCTGCATTGCTCTGAGAAGCACAATGACTAAAATTAGGTAAGTAATTAAAAAAAGAAACATCTTATTAAAAAAATGTATTAGCATGTTGATGAGAGAAAAGGTAGGCAAAGTAAGAGTACATTAAAGTGGAGCTCCACCCAAAAGAGGAAGCTCTGATTATTTGCTTCTTCCCTTCTCTTCTGCCACATTTGGCACCTTTCTAAGGGCAGTGGATACTTGTCAAAACCAGGTACCCCCTCCCACTTCCAGGTAAAATTGTCGCAATCGTTGTATGACGATCTACGCATTTCTGTCCCCCCGGGACACAGGTCCCAGAAGACAGCGGAACATTCAGAAAGCGCATCGCGACTTGCGCAATGGCAGTAGGCGTCTGCACCCATAGCCAATGGATGGTGCTGACATTGCGGGGTCCCTGGACAGGCAAATCAAGATACCTTGATAATGAAAATATAATGAACATGAGCAGGCAATAATTAAAAGTTCTGTTCTTTTTGTAAATCATCTTTTGGAAAGTCTATAGCTAAAGATATATATATATTTTAACTCTATTATTATTATTTTTCCCATTTCAATTTGACAGGTTCAGCATATCCTACAGGTAAGTTTATATACAGCCTAGCTTAAAACACTAATAGTTTAAGAAAAAAAAATATTCCTTTCAAAATGTTATTTACTAAAAGACACGCTGTATATCATTGTTGCCAACATTAGGATATAATTAGGAGGGACAATATGTTTGGGTAAAGAAAAGGCTTGCTGGATTCAGGGAGGTGTTGCCAAAAATTGGTGTGGCTAAAAAAAGTGTGCGAGACTTCACAGGGTTATGGTTTGTAGTGTGGCACCTTTTCACTTTGCTCTTCTATATTTTAGATAAAATAGGGCTTGGGGGCACACTAATAAGAAAGTGGAAGTAAATCTAAATCCAGTTGTGGTGTCATTGGTAGTAAAATAAGCCCCATTCTTGTTTTCTGTGGGACAAAATAAGTGTCAATCAATGGAGTCAGTGGGAAAATAAAAGTCCCATTGTTGGTGTTAGTGGGAAAATATACTGTATTTATTGGCGTATAACACGCACAAGCGTATAACACGCACCCTAACTTTAGGAGGGAACTTTCCACAGCCCCCTGCGTATAACACGCAGGCACAGTTTACCCTTTATTTTCAGGGTAAAAAAGTGAGTGTTATACGCCAATAAATACAGTAATTACCAAATATATGTTCCATCGTTGGTGTCAGTAGTACTAGTTGTTACTGTAAGTAAGACAAAATAAGCCCCCATATCCTTTGTTTTGGGGGATAACCCCCTGGTTTCAGTTGGCATACTTGAATGCACACTTACATGAGGTGATATGTCTGCCAGAAGTCACAAATGGCAGGACCAGGTGTTGAAATGCACACCCCACGAAGAACACTACATATACTCACCCCCCCACCAAGAACACTACATATACCCCCCCCCCAAACTAGAACACTACATATACCCCGCCAACTAGAAAACTACACATACCCCCCCAACTAGAACACTACCTTTACTGCCCCACAATTAGAACACTACCTTTACTGCCCCACAACTACAACACTGCCTTTACTTCCCCACAACTAGAACACTGTCTTTACCCCCCCCCCCACCTAAAACACAACATATACCCCACCCCCCTTTCCCAAGGACACACATACACCTGGAACACTACAAATACTTTACTTACATCCCTAAGGCGGCGTACACGCGGCCGAGGTTCTCGGCAGAAACCAGCGAGAACCTCGCTGGGAGCCGCATTCTGCCGAGAACCTCGGCAGTGTGTACGCTCTCGGCGAGCATCCCGTCGGGAATGCCGTCAAGCAGAAATAGAGAACATGTTCTCTATTTGCTCGACGGCCCGTCGGGATGAATGGCTGGTTGCCATTCCCGACGGGCGGGTCGCCGAATCTGACGCCCGGCAGAGAACCTCGACGGGCGGAACGATGTGTTCTGCCCGTCGAGGTTCTCTGCCGTGTGTACGCGGCTTTACTCAGTACACTACATATACTTATATATAGTATCTGCTCTACATATCTTCATACACTATCCCCCTCCTTACCACCCGTAGAGCCCTACATACACTAAAGGCCCGTACAAACGATCTGACTTTTTTGTAAAAGAAAATTGTATAATGTATGATAGGCTTTACACACTTTCCTTCCTGCAGCTCTACACTTCTCTACTTTGCTTCTCTTTACCCCATCCTTTTTCTTGCAGGTGGAGGAAAACAGTACCCTATAAGTTTTACTGCGGGAGGGGGGGGGGGGGGTGTATGTATGCACTCCAGTGTTTGTGCTGAAAGTACAGTCCATAGTATTTCCTTTTAACCACTTTACCTCTGGCAGTTTTTACCCCCTTCATGAACAGGGAGTTTTTTGCTTTTTCGAAACTGCGCTACTTTAACTGGTAATTGCATGGTCATGCAAAACTGTATGCTATGAAATTGATGTCCTTTTTTCACACAAATAGAGCTTTCTTTTGGTGGCATTTGATCAAATTTCTTCATAAACTTAGGCCAAAATATATTACTACATGTCTTTGGTTAAAAAAAATCCTAACAAGTGTATATTGTTTATATTATATATTATATTATATATGTATATTGTTTGGTTTGCTTGAAAGTTATAGCATCTACAAACCATGGCATATATACTGGAATGTTTATTTATTTATTTTTTATACTACTAATGGCTGCGATTAGGGACTTATAGTGGGACTGTGATGTGCAAGCAATCTGACACTAACTGATACTGGGTGGAAGCTGACATCACCAGTGCCACTAATACAGTAATCAATGCTAATACACTGTCACTGTACTAATGACACTGGCTGGGAAGGGGTTAACATCTAGGGACAATTAAGGGGTTAACTGTGTGCCTAACAATGTGTAATCTGTGTAATATGTGCTGCTTTTACTAAGCAATGTCACTTATTTGTCTGCCTGTTTTGCAGGGAGACAAAAACAGCCACATTGCTGATCCATGTACAGAGCCCTGTGTTTATAGTAAACACAGAACTCTGTACTGTGATAGGTTAAGTCAATCAGCAGGTCTGCTGACCGACTTGTGCTGTACCGAATTACTCATCTTGATACCCTTGGTAGTTGCACAGATACATTATATACAATTTTACTAACACATGCCAAAGTTTTTAACCATATAAATTTAATTTGTCATCCATTATGAAGGGGTTAAAAGAGATAATACATTTCCTTTTAATAAAAAATACAGATGTAATGATCACAAGTTAAGATTTAAACACTATTTATTCTTATGATACAGCGAACTGTGGGGGCATTTTGACCAATCCTCAAGGAGACATCTATAAGAAGTTTGGTGATTCTTATTCATCGGATTCCTGTGTATGGTACATTAGTGTTGCCAACAGTAACAGAATTCATCTGTCTTTCAACCAATTCTTGTGAGTGTTAAACAGATTTTTTTCGTATATATGTATGTAGCACCACCCCCGCAGGAGCTGCTGGTTAAATTTTGGGTTTGCACCTTTGTACCTTCGTTGTCAGGGTGGGAAAGCCCATAATAAATGCAATGTCCAGGCAGATGTAAAACCTTTTATTTATTTTTACTGCAGGGTAACTTGAAATAGAGAAAGCAGTAGGTAGGAGAAGAGCAGGGGAAGGTTCAGGCACACGGTACAGAATAAATCAGTCTCCACTCTCAGCTATTAAGTGGGTATTGCTTACCCGGATAGTCCCCTCTCACTTGGCCTAGCAGCCGGGATGATGCACAAACTAATGTCCAGACGGTCTCTGCCACAGACCTCCTGAAAAAAAACTTGGTCTCTGCCACAGACCTTTGAATGAATTTGGTCCCTGCCACAGACCTTTGAATGTATGTGGATGTGTCCAGGAATCCTCTGCCACAAAATTTCAAAGTCCTGAACCTCCATCCAAGCATAGGGGGGCCTTCAAGCAGGAACCGGCAGAATGCAGGGCTTTCAATGTAGTGGATCCCTCCTTGATTGGGTCACCAGGCCTCATCCGAGACACTAGCACTTTGCCAGTCTCCTCCAGGGCAGGACCTCCCCCGGTTTTCTTCATCAAGATAGCTTCCTCGCCTGTGGACAGACAGCTTGGGATCCCCCTTTAGGACTGTAGGCCCCAGCCAGCATAGCTGGGCCTACTTAACAGCAGAATCACTCCAGGTCAGCGTGGCCCCCAAAGTCGGGCTCACACATGCACCCCTCGTGCCAGGAGGGCCGCGAGGCGAGGAAGAACCCTGATCAATGGCGTCTGTCCCTTAAGTACCCCTCCCCATCATGCACACCGGGGTCACAACTCCCACTGCACTGCTGCCGAGAAGGGACACCCAACATACCATGGTACACCTGTGTTCCAACATAAGGCCAGGGTGGCAACACCATCTGTATGCAACAAGGGAAATTACCAAGTAGTACCACAGCCAGAACAGAGGCAAATTTGGGTTAATCGAGCAGGTCTGGGCCCATGTACTGGCCAAAATTCCCCTAAATTTAAAATAGTGTCCCCTAGAATTGGGGTCTGCGCTACATGTACAACCCTAAATATGATTAAATGGGTCTGGTATCTGGAATATAAGGTATTTTATGTATCCATCTTCTCCAAAATGTCATTATATACCCAATAGTCCAACCTGTTACCCATTTTGAACTTTTGGGTTCAAAAAGTCCTCCCCTAAGAAGTGATATTGTGGCGTATGAGTGGAGCTTAACTGAGGAATTTGAGCAGTTGAGCCCTTCATTACAAAGTGAATGGAGGCTCAGAGGGACAGGTGTCTTTGATTATTTTGAGTAACACACTTCCATTCCTGGGATTAAATCACTTATAATGTATTTGTGCAGATTAACACATAGCCCACTCAAAGCTACCCTTAAAATGAGTTACAGAATACGTAAACCCATTTAAAATTCCTGATATAAGACTGTTGTACCATGTACTTGTATGAAAAAGTATCATGTTCTTTTTGTATTAATTCCTTTGTGGTCCTGTCAGTCCCTCTGCTTTCCTTTTAAAAACTCACCACACTAAGCAGGAGAACACATCATGGCCAGTTCTTTAGCTATGCTGGGAATTATTGCTCTCCTCCAATGATCAGACTTGTCCTGACACACACCCCCTCCATGGCCTTCCCCTGAGAAGATTAGTGTACTGCTGTTTATCCTCCCCTAGCTCCAATGCAGCTAAAAAACTGAGGAAATGTGATCACTTTTAAAAAAAAGTAAAAAAAAAGTATTTATAATATTTATATGTATACACAAATGTTTTGCCTTTCAATTTTATTTTAAAATTAATGGGTTGTTTTACAGGGTGAGGGTTTACAATCACTTAAAATGTCCTTAGCCATAGCAAGTGTTTGTGCTTATCATTAAAGTGGTTCTAAAGACATTCTACGCATTAAGATAAAAAAAACTTCTGTGAGCAGCAGCCCCCCTAATACTTATCTGAGGCCCATCATGATGATTCTCAGCTCTCCGTGGACTCTCCCTTCTCATTGACTGAGACAGCAGTGGGAGCCAATGAGGAAAGAGTGAGGGTGGGGCCTAGTCGTGGTTCTGTGTGTGAATAGACATGCAAAGCAGCAGCTGAGGAGCGAGCCTGCTCAGGTGCCCCCATAGCAAGCTGCCTGCTCTGGGTTCACTCAGCAGGAGGGAGGGGCCAAAAGTGCCAGCAGGAGACCCAAGAAAAGGATGATCGGGGCTGCTCTGTGAAAAAACCACTTCACAGAGCAGCTAGCTATGACATGTATGTTATTTAAAAAAAAATTATCTAAAAGCCCAAAATACATACCTAAATCCATGGTCATCTAATATGATGGGTCCTGCTCAAACAAAGATTGTGCTTTGAGACAATGCTGTATCCTGGCCCAGGCCTAGGGCAGCACTTTGCAGGGGGGCAGCATGGACAGTGTCCCCGCCGGCTTGTGCTACACACGCAAATTAGTTTAGCGCCCCCATAAATCGGCCTCACTGCTTCCAGTATGTGGGCGGTTGGCATTCTGCAACTGTGGGGGGCGTCGCTTCAAATTTTTTACCATCCCTGTCCCTTCACTTCCTGTCCCACAGTCAAACAGGAAGTGAGAGGAAATCTATGCAAATTAAGGGAATCCATTGCTCCCCCCAGGCCATCAGAACTAGTGTCCCCACTTGAAAAGGAAGGGGTGGGCTATATTTAAATTAGGGGGTGCACAAGTTTAGTTAGGCCTAGGGCAGCACAAAACCTAAATACACCCCTGCTTTGAGATGAAGATGAATCAGATGTAGTTCACCTGTGTGGGGTTTGCTTACGCATTACTTATGATGCATATACTTAATATGAAACATTTTTTTTAATATGTGACTTTAAATTCCTAATGACACACAACAAAAGCCATAATGAGGAAAACATCTGTGAAAGGCTTCTGTTTTGAAAGGATATTGTCTAAAACCTGTGCAATGCACTATTCAAGATGCAATTAAATTGAACCAAATTGACTGAAAAAAAGGCCAACCATAGTATAGAGGCCTCAGTGTCCATGTGAACGAGGCCTAGAATGTGCCCACAAAGGAAATTTAAATTAAGCTGCATTCACTTAATCGACATGTACAGTTTCTAAAGTTCACTAATTATCTTTCTTTGTTGTTTTTTTTCTTATTTTTTTGGAACAGAAAAAGGAATTCACAGTCATGTCAGGTGTCTTCTGTGCTGGTTTATGATGGCACCCCACGTGGATCAGTCTTACTTGGGAGCCTATGCGAAACAGGAACCCGAAGTTTTATTTCCTCATCCAACAGCATAAGTATAGTGTACTCCAGTTATAACGGCGTTCAAGACTTGGAATTCTCTGCTACATATTACTCAGTCATCTCCAACAACAATAATGGTAAATCTAAATCACCTATTATCTAAAATTGGGAATCATTTCTACAAATGATAAAAAACACCCTCTAAAATTAACAAATCCTTCCAATTTACATGTAAAAAATGCAGAACTCCAAAAAACGAAATTCATAATCCAACCTATAGACAACATTAACAGAGATATGGTATACTGTATATTCCATTTACAAGCATGTTTTAATATTGTACTATAACTTCAATTATGAATTTATTTGTTGTGTATATACTGTATGGAAGTCAATATTTGTCTTGTAACTTGTGTATTTTTATCCTCCACCAAAGCCCCCAAATATTCCTAAGGGCCCTTTCAGACGTGTGGACCGTATGTCCGCTTTTTCATCCATCCGTTTGCGGATGAAAAAGGGACATACATTGGTCCCTATGTGTTTGCGGGTGTCAGCCGATAAACATCCGCTGACACCTGTAATCACCCGCCTCCGCTAAGATCCGATTTTGCAGATGGAAGAATGTCCTATTTTTTCTTCCGTCTGCGGATCGGATGAACATGGACACATGGTCCGTGTTCATCTGATCCCCCCATAGGGGAGAGCGGAGAAAAGACAGGGCGGTGCCTGCACAGTGTGTGGAGACCGCCCTGTCATCCGACGGCTCAGCGGGGATATACGGAGAAATCCCTGCTGAGCTTACGGACACACGGAGGCGGATCATTACTGACCCCCCCCCCCCGTGTGAAAGGGCCCTAAGGCAAAGAAGGCCCCTTAACCATATGTGACAATTCTCATGCCTGTTTACCAGCAACAAATGCAGAATTGAAAAAGCTTGGGAAAGTGTCAGGGGATGTCCCATATCAGGAAGTGATGAATTTTCTCAGTACCTGCTACTTTTTGCCAGTATTGGTTTTCTTTCAATATGCACACACCTTGGAAATAAAGGGGCAGATTCACAGAGAATTAGATTCTCGTAGAGTATCAGAAATACACTACGCTGCCGTTTTTTACCTGGCTCTACGTGGAATCCAGGTAGAATTTGTCCAGTAAACGACGGCGGCGTAGTGTATTTCTCCCGTCGCAATCCATCTGCGCGAGTAGGGGGCGTGAAGCATTTAAAATAGGCGCGTTCCCGCGGCGATCGAACTGCGCATGCTCCTTACGCAAATTTCCCGCCGTGCATTGCGCGAAAACACGTCGTCACGTCGTAGTAGCGTCGTTTACGTACATTCCTATTCCCGAACGAGTTACGTTAAAAAAAAATATATATTTTCAAATCAACGCGGGAACGACGGCCATACTTTACATGGGTTACGCACTGTTAGACCAGCAAAAAGCTCCTCTAACATTACGTAGCCAAAAAATGACGTAGGCGATTGCGAGGGACACTCGTACCTTCGTGGATCGCCGTAAAAAGTCATTTGCATATCCCGACGCATGAAAACGACGCAAACTCCTCCCAGCGGCCGCAAAAATATTGCAGTGTAGATCCGAAGGCTTACGAAGATGTAAGCCTCTCGGATCGAAGCCCGAAGCCGCCGTATCATGGTTTGAGGATTCAAACTAGTGATACGGCGCGCAAAATTTTAAATTACTCCTGTCTAACACCAGTTAGACAGGCGTAATTGCTTTATGAATCTGGGCCAAAGTATTTATATACAAAACATTTTAGTTTTGGATAGAGTAGGGAATGATTAAAACCCCTGTCATATTTTATTCTTGTCTGTGTCCTCAATAGTTAGACTCACCCTGTCTGTTTGTCCTTGTGGAAATTTTCGCTGTTTTTGGGCATTGTGATTGGCTACTTTGGTCTGACTTCTGCATTCTGGAGGTAAGTTGCACCCCTAGACTGGGTACTTACAAGGGCTCCCCTATACAAAGAAGTAGGGGAGTGCAGCAGAAATGACTATCACAGTGTGAAGCGTTCGGTCTATTTCTTTAGCGTGATATTAAACCCTCAGTATTTTTAATTGCTTGCCTACAGAGACAATTTTTTTAATTTACACATGTATTTTAAAATCTACATTTCCTTACAAAAGAATTACTTAGATCCCCAAACATTATACACTTTGTGAAAGCAAATGACTCCATAAGGAACACAGGCTTATTTGAAGACTAACACTGGCACTTAAAAGTACCATAAGCCTCCTATAGCAGAGATGGAACACTAGGCACTTCTTTGCTCAGGTCAGGCTCACCTTTATAGTTACGGTAATTTATTTGCTATTGTGGCAAATCATTTTTCATATTTTTTTTTCTTTTTACAGTAACTGTCTCATGCCATTCAAATTACATGGATGTTAGGGTAGCTCTTGGCTATCTTAACTGGTTAAGGACCGCCTACTGAACATTTACGTCAGCAGAATGGCACGGCTGAGCACATCAACGTATATGTACGTTGGTTTCTAGTACCCAGCCGTGGGTCGCGACCCAGTCCGAAGCTCCGGGACCGGGTCCGCGGGACTCGCGGACCCGATCGCCGCTGGAGTGCAGCGATCGGTCCCCGGAGCTGAAGAACGGGGAGAGCCGTGTGTAAACACGGCTTCCCCATGCTTCACTGTGGCCGCAGCATCGATCACTAGTGTTGAGCGGAATACGCCATATTCGATTTCGCGATATTGCGCGAATATATAGAAGAATATTCGCGAATATTCGCTAATATCGAATATTCGTGATATTTTATCCAAAAAAAATTTTGCGAAAATGATTGCGAAATTCTCATAAACGGAGATCATTTCCTGTATTACTAAACTAATATGCACTAAACACTAACTCTACACTAACTCTACTTAAAAGAAAGGAGAAAGGCATAAGGAATATTGCGCGATTATCTTCTCCGCCCTTCTTTTGCATCAGAGCCAATCAGAATAACTCGAATATTCGGCAAAAGGAATATCGCGCAATATTCCTTTTGCCGAATATTCGAGTTATTCTGATTGGCTCTGATGCAAAAGAAGGGCGGAGAAGATAATCGCGCAATATTCCGTTTGCCGAATATTCAAGTTATTCTGATTGGCTCTGATGCAAAAGTAGGGCGCATCAGAGCCAATCAGAATAACTCGAATATTCGGCAAAAGGAATATTGCGCGATTATATTCTCCGCCCTTCTTTTGCATCAGAGCCAATCAGAATAACTTGAATATTCGGCAAAAGAAATATCGCACAATATTCCTTTTGCCGAATATTCGAGTTATTCTGATTGGCTCTGATGCAAAAGAACGGCCGAGTAGCTGATGCGATTCTTTTATGTTGCCGAAAATTTGCAATGCGAATTTTCGGCAACATAAAAGAATCGCATCAGCTACTTGGCCCAGGGTCTCTCTCTAATCATACCAGCAATGCTTTTAGACGTCGATGGAGATCACTAGGATGTGATCTGTTTTAAAAATAAATTTGAAAAAATACGAATATTCGCCACAATATTCGAGTTATTCGCGAATACTCGAATATGCAATATTCGTAGCGAATATTCGCAATGCGAATATTCGTGAGCAACACTATCGATCACGTCATCCTTGTTATAGGGGGACGTGATCGATGACGTCACACCTACAGCCACACCCCCCTGCAGTTGTAAACACACACAGTCAACACTCAAATCCTACAGCGCCCCCTTGTGGTTAACTCCCAAACTGCAACTGTCATTTTCACAGTAAACAATGCAATTTAAATGCATTTTTTGCTGTGAAAATGACAATTGTCCCAAAAATGTGTCAACATTTTCCGAAGTGTCCGCCATAATGTCGCAGTCATGAAAAAAATCGATGATCGCCGCTATAAGTAGTAAAAAAAAAAAAATTAATAAAAATGCAAACTATCCCTTATTTTGTAAACGCTATAAATTTTGCGAAAACCAACCGATAAATGCTTATTGCGATTATTTTTAACCAAAAATAGGTAGAAGAATACGTATCGGCCTAAACTGAGGAAAAAAAACATTTTTATGTATGTTTTTGTGGGATATTTATTATAGTAAAAAATATTGCATTTTTTTTCAAAATTGTCGCTCTATTTTTGTTTATAGCGCAACAAATAAAAACCGCAGAGGTGATCAAATACCACCAAAAGAAAGCTCTATTTGTGGGGGAAAAAGGACGCCAATTTTGTTTGGGAGTCACGTTGCACGACCGCGCAATTGTCTGTTAAAGCGACGCAATGCCGAATTGTAAAAACGCCTTTGGGCATTTAGCAGCATATTGGTACGGGGCTTAAGTGGTTAATTCTCTAGGATATTCTGAAAGTGACATTTTTCTCAATGATCCACAATGTCATCCTACCAATGTATCAGGCTGGCTGAAATTTCACATCCCTTATCAGCAATAAATAAATTGAAATGGTGATTGCGCTGTGGGAAAGAGGGGGTGAAAAAAAGGGGGGGGGGAGAGAGGTCGTGGGTGAAATAGACAATGAAAAGAAAAAATGAATATGATACTGCAATGTACAGTAAAAACTGAGTGCATATAAATAGTACAGTGAATGAACACCTATAGTGCTACAATGGATAACAGTGAAAACTCAGTACATATACTGATGCATACAAAAAAACACAATGCATGGAATAAAGTGCACATATGATATAAATGACAATAGGGAATGTAATCACACATGTGATAAAATCCCATCCATAAGAGTAAAAAATATAAGTCCAATAAATAGTCCACAGAACAGTGTCACAATGAAACACCTCCACCAAATGCAGCGTGCTAAATGGGATCTTCAGTGAAATCACCTATTAGTGCACTAGCAGCTCACCTCACTGCTGTTTGTCCAAACAGCTAGAAAATGTCACAGGTCAAACTGGATGTAGAAACTGGCAAACACCTTCTCCTTAATTCCTAGGGCAGATCTCAGTAGCCAATGAATAGCATGGAAGAGAGAAAATAAACACAAAGTGCATGTAGCGTAACACTGTGAGGGGACCTTGAAAAAAGGTAAGAGTAGGTCTCGAGATAATGCACTCACATGTAACAAAAAACACAGTGGGCGTCAATCCACGAGTGCTGAACTCGTATCCCCCTCAGAGTGTCAGCTAGATAGTTCTGATCCCCAGGCGTCTATCGGTCAACAGGTGGTCCAGTATGGGTGGCCATTCCCGGTGGTCCTGGGCCATAAGCCACCTATAGCACAGATGGAACACTAGGCACTTCTTTGCTCAGGTCAGGCTCACCTTTATAGTTAATTTATTTGCTGGCTATTGTGGCAAATAATTTTTCCTATACTTTTTTGTTTCCTTTTTACAGTAACTGTCTCATGCCATTCAAATTACATGGATGTTAGGGTAGCTCTTGGCTATCTTAATTCTCTGGGATGGTCTGAAAGTGACATTTTTCTCAATGATCCACAATGTCGTCCTACCACTGTATCAGGCTGGCTGAAATTTCACATCCCTTATCAGCAATGTTTAACAGTCAAGCAGGTAACATATGGCAAATCTGATTTTATTTTTATGCCTGTATTTATTCAAAATGTACTGCTTCTTTTTGGCTAGGACTCTCATAACTTTATTTTCTACTTTGCTGTCTAAAGGAAAACTTTACTGTATTTTAGGCATTACTCATTTTCAATTATATCCAAAATCCTTTTCTGAAAGTAATATTTTTAGGTGCTTACTGAGCTGTATTTTTTTGTATTTTCATAATTACATTTCTCATATCTTATTGTAGATTCTGTGGTATCCCTATATTAGGAAATAGTTTGATAAAAAAAACAGTGACAAATGTCTAGAAGGAGATTTCATCTCATATTGCTCTAACCCAGAACACTGAAAATGTAGATTGTCCCAACAAGCCAAATCACGACAAGGAAACTAGCATATACAGAAATAAGTGATAAATGACAACCTATACATTTTTCTCTGTAAAGATCTCCTTTAAGCTGTTTGATAAGATTTACTTAATAAGCCAGATCATCTTTTAGTTTCCATTAACTGCCATTTTGTATTTCCTGTGCTATGCTATTACAAAATGCACGCAAGGAGGTTTTATCCTAAACATTAGCAAAGGAGATGAGCAAAAACAGTTATAACTTATTGTTTGAATTTTAAATGTAATATTAATTCACATATGATAAAACAAGAGGTCTAAATGACCATCTCTTGGCCCTATACCTTCTCCCTTGTCCCCTTGTTGTAATATTATAACACACTGCAGTTCTGGAACCTAGGCAGAACCAGTTGCTGCTGGACAGCCAATGCAAAGGTGTCAATGTCACTACGGCAGCACAAGTATACCTGAAAAAAAACTCCCTCTATGCTCTAGGAATACTTTGGACCCAGTGAGCTTGATTTACCAAAACTGGAGAGTGCAAACTCTGGTGCAGCTGTGCATGGTAGCCAATCGGCTTCTAACTTCAACTTGTCAAATTAAGCTTTGCCAAAGAAAACCTGGAAGCTGATTGGTTTCTATGCAGAGCTGCACCAGATTTTTCACTCTCCAGTTTTAGTAAATCAACCCCTGTGTGTCAAGTGACCACAGATTTAGGGAAGCATTTTGGGCTTTAAGATTGGTGTATTTAATATAGTGCAACAATTAGAGTGGGTTAAAGGGTAAATGATGGGACATGGTGATAGTGTACTCAGAGATGAGCTTTAAACATTTTAATATACTATACTGCTATCCTTTTTTAGGTTGAAAATGACACTATCAATTACTCCAATACCCTGAATACCTACACAGAAAACCTCATAGTAACTTACAGAAAAAAATTAAATCTGTCTGTGAAATGTCGGCTGTACCAAGACACCATAGTGGAAGGCGTGTACTATCCTGATGATACAATTAAGAACTCAGTTTTGCAATATGGCTTGTATTCTGCCAATCTGACATTCTTCCCGACCTCAAGTTTTATACAACCTGTAAACACGTACCCATACTATGTAAGGCTCAACCAGCCTTTGTTCCTGCAAGCCTCCTTAATCACGAATGAGACTGACTTGGACCTTTTTGTAGATACATGCATTGCGTCTCCAGATGAGTTTAACTTTACTGGAAGAGTTTTCAATATTGTTTACAAAGGGTAAGATACCATCTTTTGAGTATGTTTTATTTATTTATTTTGCTTCCTTTCTATGTATTAAATGGCTGAAGTGATGTTTGGGAAAACGAACCATCTATCAATTGTAACAAAATACAGGAAGTTATGTATATTGTTATGAATATACATTAGTCTTTTAAGTTTCTACAACTACAGTAGAAGTGGAATACTATTAAAATGGCTGCGCAAGAAAGGAACACCTTTTATTTTTCTTTATAGGAACCAAAGATTTAGTTCAAATCTTTTGGAGTAAAACCACTTGTGGATATCTTGTGAGATCTGCACCTATACATTGACATGGTAAAATAAGGACCAAATATACCTGCCGCCTTATAATGGAGCTCCAGCTGAAACCTTTGACCTAGTAGGGAAGAGTCAGGACCCTTGTTGGGTTTTTGTTACTATATGTGTCCACATTGGTTAGACCTTTCCTTGCTTTTTGCTGTCTAACCATGATAAGGGGTAAGATAAATCTTCATTTAACATCTGTGCTGTTGTTGGAGATATTTCCTCTGGTCCTGTTGTGTCTTTGGAACAGGAAGTGAGGGTCAGTCTCCCTAATGCCCTGTACACACGACCGGTTTTCCTGACATGCCAAAACCTGAAGTTTTTCCCAACGTGATTCCTCTCAAGCCTGACTTGCATACACACGTTCTTTAAAAAAAAAACGCTTGACCAAAGCGCGGTGGCGTCCAACACGTATGACAGCACTATACAGGGGATGTTCCATTTAAATGGCGCTATCCTTTGGGCTGCTTTTGCTGATCCTCGTGTTGGTAAAAGTTTTAAGAGAGACGATTCAAGCTTTTCAGTCTTCATGCTTTTCAGTCGGTTACAGCGTGACAAATGTGCTATCTCCATTAAAAACGCTAGTTTTACTAGAACGAACGTTCCCATCGTATAATTGATTCTGAGCATGCACATTTTTTTCCTCTCAGAAAAGCATACACACGAGCGGTTTTCGCGACAAGAAGACTGACAAGAACATGACAGGAAAAAAAAAGAGCAGATTCTAATTTTTTGCAGGCAGTTTTCTTGTCGGGAATACTGCTAAGGGGCATACACATGACCAGTTTTCCCGACCAATCTAAAAAATGGCAGTTTAACTCATCTGGAAAACCGGTCGCGTGTATGAGGCATAAGGGGTGCACAGATAACAGTATAAAACTTGGCAAAGGCTCTTCCAAGTCCACCACCCTAACCGAAGCTGAAAGCAAAATTTGGATCAAATGGGCCTCAAGAAATTATATAAGCAGTCAGTACATCAGGACTAATCAATTTTCATATATATATATATATATATATATATATATATATACACAATGGACTCTATAGCTTTTCTACAGACTAAATAATCTACACTAATTTGGGTTATTGTTTACCAAAGTATACATTTTAATCTAAATTGATGAAATTTTAAAACCGAAAACAAAGAAATGTGGTATAAAAAACACCGTAGTGAATGATTGCCACCAAAAGAAGGCTCTATTTGTGTAAAACAAAATATAAACATTTAATTTGGGTATAGTGTTGACTGTAATTGTCATTCCAAGTGTGACAGTTTTGAAAGTTGAAAATCTGGGCAGAAAATGAGTAAACGTACCTGGTGTACCCCACTCAAAATAAAAGCAATGTGATATTTTAAATAGTAATTTTATTGATGTAGAGTAGAAATACTAATCTGTTTCCCCGAAAATAAGACAGGGTCTTATATTATTTTTTGCTCCCAAAGATGCGCTAGGTCTTATTTTCAGGGGATGTCTTATTTTATGAAGAATACGGTACACGTTTATTGTTGAACACATGTAATTTTAATGAACCCCCTCCCCCCACCCCTGTGCCAGTGGATACCTTCACCAGACATCCCCCCACCCCTTTATCAGACATTTCCCCCCTACCTCAGTGTGTCCATACAATGTGGCCAGACTCCGTCAGAGCAAAGCGAGCAGCAGGCGGCAGCTTGTCTTGGTGGTGGTGCGGCCTCTCTAATGAAAAGAGACCACGCACTTCTTATCTGCACTGTGGCCAATAGTGAGCTGCGCGGCTCCCCCGCCGCTACGGTCCAGGGTACAGAGTTACGGTAGCTTTGGGGGGCCTTATTATCGTGATGCCTTATGTTCGGGGGAGGCCCAATTATCAGGGAGGTCTTGTATTTCAGCGAGAGGCAAAACTGTAAGTAGGTTTTATTTTCGGGGATGTCTTACTTTTCGGGGAAACACGGTAGGCATGCACACAATAAACATGCTATATTGCATCCTAGAAGTCCTTATCTGTGGCAACTGTTAGTTTTGTCTTTTTTTTTCAGGCTTTTTTCTTTATTTTTAATTTTTCTTTATATTACCGTATTTATCTGCGTATAACACGCACAGGCGTATAACACGCACCCTAACTTTAAGAGGGAAGTTTCAGGAAAAAAACTTACCACAGCCCCCTGCGTATAACACGCAGACACAGTTTACCCTCTATTTTCAGGGTAAAAAAGTGAGTGTAATACGCCAATAAAAACAATATATTCTTTATGTACATATGTATTGCATATACAGTATTTTTAGATGTACAGAGAGTCCCATGCATTGTTGGTTTGGGCTATTGTGTTATATCCATTATGAATAACCCTGAAAAACATATGGGCAACAAAAAATAATAATTCAGTATTCTTTTACATTTTAGTTGCAGCAGCCTCCCTGGTTATAGGATATATCCTTCCTCTACAAACAGCACAGTCCGGTTTGGATTCAGTGCTTTCAGCTTTCTGAAGAAACATTCCAGTGTCTACATTCAGTGTAGATTGAGTGTGTGTCGTAGGGGCAGCCAAAGCTCGCACTGCAATCACAACTGTGTGCCAAGGCGTAAGAGATCAGCTGAACCCCACCACTACGAGGAGGTACACGTTGTTGTTGGACCTGTTGAAGCTCTGGAAGAATGAGTAAATGGCTCAACAGATTTCACAAAGATAAACGTCTACACAATTTATAGTTTTACTCATTTACGTTTCTGTCTTATTGATCTATTCTTGCTTTGAACTGGAAATAATAATGTTGTAGTTACTGCTGGTTTAACACTTATATTATAAATCAAATATTAAACGCACAATAAAAACAAAAGCAATTGCATTATATCATGGTGTACTGTTTGATTTACATTATAATATACATCTTTAAACTTTTAACAAGATTCTTTTTCTGTTAAATGTTAATTGGTAAGCTATGAATATAACATTATTATGTGATGTAAAGTGCATCCATAATGAAAACCCCTTTTCTTTCTCGTACATCACGGGACACAGAGCGGCATATTCATTACTATATGGGTTATATGGAGTACCTTCAGGTGTGGACACTGGCAATCTCAAACAGGAAGTCCCCTCCCTATATAACCCCTCCCCTAGAGGGAGTCCCTCAGTTTTTTCGCCAGTGTCTTAGGTGTTGGTCACGGAATAGCTTTGCTCCACATCCTTGGGATTAAGGGCGGGCTAACCGGATCTGTCCAAGGAGCCTCGGTGCCAAAGTGGACAGTACCCGGGCCCCAAGCCGTGGGGTTTTACCTATAATGCTCCTCTTTGGAGGGCTGGACCCTGGGCCCAGGACTTGGAGTTTGTAAAAACCATAAGTTCCTGTTTGCCAGGGTGCTATATAGGTCCAGGACAGTGGGTACCTTCATAGGACCCCAGGGCCTGAAGGTCTACTACGCTACCCACGGAGATGGGAGAAGATTGGATCAGTTTGCTGGACAAACATCCTGCAGCATGGAGCAGGTAAGGGGGAGCCTGCGGGACTTGGTTCGACAGCAGGCTCTCCGGGGTAACCTAAAAAGGGGGATAGCCTAAGTATGCTCTGCATGGGCAACCTTGCTCACTATGTCTAAAAGAGACAGGATGACACCCTTTTCTCCCCCATCACTAGGTCCCCCTGTCTAAATATGTGTTGCTAGCTAAACCTGCTGTTTCTTCCTAGGGCTAGTAAGGATCCCTAGGGGCCTTTGGAGAGTCCTACCTGGCCGGGGGTTTGAATCTGCCGCCTGTTTCTGCGTTCCTGGATCTCCAGCAGCGCGGCTCCTCCATGTTCCTCCTGTTTCCGGCATACGCGCGTGCGCGCGTGCGCGCGCACGTCTTATTGACGTTTTTCGCGCCGTTCAGACAGGAGGGCGGGGGGGGGGCGTGCCTGCGGCGTCATACAGGGGCGCGCCTTTGTGCTGTTATAGACAGCAGGCATTGTCAGTGCTCAGTCTGAGGCTGATTTTCAGAGGAGAGGACGCAGAGCGGCAGAACAGTGACTCCCGGTGGCGGAAGAGGGGTAGTACATGTGGACTTTGTTCCAATGCCTTTTTTGTTAAGCCAAGAAATCCCCCTTTTTTGCAGCAGGTTGGAGGCTGGCAAACTTAGTTTGGGGTCACTGTATGTTGTCAAAAGTAAATATATAATATATATTTAAAAAAAAAAAAAAAAAACGGGATCCCATCAGTTTTTGGGCATTAGTGATCTATTGTCCCCTAAACTCTGGTTTTGTACTCCTGCCCACTACAGTCTGTTGTGTGGGCGGAGTCCCTCGATTTTGTATTATGGCTTCCAAAGGTTCGGGGTCAAAGGGTACAAAAAAGACCAAAAAACAAAAGGGTTCCCTTTCTGATTCTGATATGCCGATACTTTCCCCGCAACTTATTTACATAAAAAGTGCCTTGGATTAGCCATTAAGGGGATCTGGTGCGGAGGCTGGCCCAGATCAGCCCAGCCCTGTGTTTATCACAGAGGAGATGCTAGCCGTATCCCTAGGGGGGCTAGAAGAGAGAATAGCAGCATTGATCGCTAGAGCTATTCCTGGTAAGAAACGGGTTAGATCCCCATCACCAAGAGGTGTATCCTCAGATGCTGAGATTCTCTCTCCGGAGGAATTGGAATCACAGGAGGATCAACTAGACCTGAACCAAGAGGGTTCAGGGATTGAGGGGTCTGCCTCGGAGGAACCATTTTCAGACTCCCAGACAGAAAGACTGTGGGTACAGTCTTTGACGGACATGGTCCGCTCGGCATTTAGTTTACCATTGCCAGAGCCTCAGGTTCCTCCGGTATCCTCTCTGGGCTCTTTGAAAGCTCCGTTAAGCAACGCAGTTTTTCCAGTCCATCCTCTTTTGGAGGAATTGATCTTTCGGGATTGGGTACGCCCGGACAGGATTTTTCTGCCACCGAAAAGATTTGCGGTCATTTACCCCATGGAGGAAAAATTCTCCAAGAGGTGGAGGCTCCCAGTAGTGGATGCAGCCATCTCATGTGTGAATAAATCACTAACTTGCCCGGTGGAAAACATACATATGTTTAAAGATCCGGTTGATAAAAGGTTAGAGACACTTTTAAAAGCATCCTTTGCTACGGCAGGAGCAGTGGTACAGCCAGCTGTGGCTGCGATTGGTGTTTGTCAGGCGTTAAAAGACCAGACAAAGGAAATGTTAAAGGACATGCCTACCCAACAAGCAGAAGAGTTTTCTGACATTCCCAGAGCTCTGTGTTTTGCTGTAGATGCTATAAAAGATTCCATCCAGCAGGCCTCTCGTTTATCACTATTTTTGGTACACATGAGAAGGCTCTTATGGTTGAAGAACTGGGCGGCGGAGCCCCCATGCAAAAAGCTTCTGGCAGGGTTTCCCTTCCATGGAGGACGACTCTTCGGAGAGGATCTGGATAAATATATTCAGACTATTTCAAATGGCAAGAGTACCCTTTTACCGGTCAAAAAGACATTCCGGGCGCCTACATTTAAAAGGCAGCTCTTTCCTGTCTCGGGGCCCTCAAATTCCAGGCAGTATCGACGGCCGCCTGCACGATCCAACGTTAACGGTAGATCGCAGGGACAGGCCCCTGGGGGTAAGAGGCCGTGGTATCGCAAGCCGACAAAGACAGCCCCTAAGTCTGCCTTATGAAGGGGCGCCCCCACTCTCGCGGGTGGGGGGAAGGCTTCCTTTCTTCTCAGAAGTTTGGGAAGCCAAGATCCCCGACAAATGGGTCCGGGCATCTGTAACCACAGGTTACAGACTGGAGTTTCTAAGGTATCCTCCGCCTCATTTTCAGGAATCAAGGCTACCAAGGGATCCAGCAAGGAAGGCCTCAATGCTGGCAGCTTTGGATCACCTGCTTTGCCAGGACGTAATTATAGAAGTGCCAGCCCAAGAGCAAGGGCTAGGTTTCTATTCCAATCTCTTTGTCATACCAAAGCCCAACGGCGATGTCAGGCCAATCTTGGACCTAAAGAGGTTAAACGGTTTCCTAAGGGTTCGTTCCTTCCGGATGGAATCCATCCGGTCAGCAGCCGCCGCGCTTCAGAAGGACGATTTTCTGGCCTCCATAGACATAAAGGATGCTTACCTTCATGTACCAATCTGTCAGTCGCATCAAAGATTTTTACGCTTCGCGGTGGGGCAGCGACACTTCCAATTCAGGGCGCTCCCCTTCGGGCTGGCCACGGCCCCCCGGGTATTCACGAAGATCCTAGCCCCAGTTCTGGCCAATTTAAGGGTCCAGGGGGTCACAGTCCTAGCATACTTGGACGACCTTTTATTCATAGATCACTCACGGTCGGGTCTGCAAAAGGCAGTAAACCTCACGGTTCGGTACCTCGAAGAATTCGGCTGGGTCCTAAACCGGGGAAAGTCAGCGTTCCAGCCTACAAAGCAGTTGGAATACCTCGGCATGAGGTTAGACACAGAACAGCCAAAGGTGTTCCTGCCCCTGGTAAAGATCGAAGCTATCAAGGAGTTGGTTCAGTTGGTTCTAAACAAGAAAAAACCAACTATTCGCCTATGTATGCGAGTACTAGGCAAGCTAGTGGCCACGTTCGAGGCAGTACCATACGCTCAGATCCACACTCGCGTCCTACAGGCAGCCATTCTAGCAGCCTGGGGCAAGAGGGCACATGCCTTAGAGTCCCCTTTGACGCTATCATCAAGGGTCCGACAAAGCCTGGCCTGGTGGTTGAACCCCCAGAATCTTCTAAAGGGAAAATCCTTCAGCCCTGTTGTCTGGAAGGTAGTTACCACAGACGCCAGCCTGGCAGGCTGGGGGGCGGTCTTCGAGGGGTTCTCTCGCCAGGGAACTTGGGTGAAAGCAGAGAGGCAGCTCCCCATCAATATCTTGGAGATCAGAGCTGCTCGCCTAGCCCTTCTGGCATGGTCCTCCAGATTAAAGGGGTTCCCGGTGAGAATCCAGTCAGACAATGCCACGGCGGTGGCATACATAAACCACCAAGGGGGAACCAGGAGTCAGGCCGCTCAGAGGGAGGTGAGCTTGATTTTTCAGTGGGCAGAGGTTCATGTACCCTGCATTTCGGCGATATTCATTCCCGGAGTGGACAACCTGCAGGCAGACTTCTTAAGTCGCCAGAGTCTGTTGCCAGGGGAGTGGTCTCTGCATCCCCAGGTCTTTCAGACAATCTGCCAGAGGTGGGGAATGCCGGACGTAGATATAATGGCATCCAGGTTCAACAAGAAACTAGACAGGTTCGTGTCTCGAGCGAGGGATCCTATGGCCTGCGGAACCGATGCGTTGGTTTGCCCTTGGCATCAATTCAAACTTCTCTATGCATTCCCTCCGCTACAGTTACTCCCTCGCCTGTTGCGCAGGATCAGAGTGGAGCACAAGCCAGTCATTCTAGTAGCTCCGGCTTGGCCCCGGAGGACTTGGTACTCACTAGTCCTGAAGATGGCAGTGGGAGACCCTTGGACTCTTCCTCTACAACCAGACCTACTCTCACAAGGCCCGATCCTCCACCCTACATTACAGCGTCTAAATTTGACGGCCTGGAGGCTGAATCCCTGATTCTCAGGGGTAGAGGTCTGTCTAGGCAGGTAATTCCTACCCTGATTAGGGCTAGAAAGCCGGTCTCCAGGCTGATTTATTACAGGGTGTGGAGGAACTACGTAGGCTGGTGTGAATCCAAAAGATGGAATTCCCGCAAATATACTATTGATAGGGTGTTAAGTTTTCTCCAGCTAGGAGTGGATAAAGGCCTGGCACTAAGCACAATCAAGGGACAGATCTCAGCTCTGTCAGTGTGGTTTCAGAGGCCGCTGGCCACCCACTCGCTGGTAAAGACCTTCATACAGGGGGTCTTGCGTATTAATCCTCCTGTCAAGTCACCAATTTGTCCATGGGACTTAAATCTTGTCCTGTCCACTTTACAGAAACAACCCTTTGAGCCGTTGGCTGAGATTCCTTTAGTCTTACTGACAAGAAAGTTGGTTTTCTTGGTCGCCATAGTTTCGGCCAGGAGAGTGTCAGAATTAGCAGCCTTATCGTGTAAGGAACCATATCTCGTTCTGCATAAGGACAGGGCAGTTCTCCGGCCCCATCCTTCCTTTCTACCAAAGGTTATATCCAAATTTCACTTAAACCAGGATTTGGTACTTCCATCCTTCTTTCCAAAACCTACATCTAGAAAGGAGGGGTTGCTGCATACCTTGGATATTGTTCCGGGCCATGAAGGCCTATCTTAAAGCTACAGAAAAAATCCGGAAGACAGATGTATTATTCGTTCTACCAGATGGCCCCAAGAAGGGGCAGGCAGCTGCAAAATCCACCATCTCGAGATGGATTAGACAATTAATCATTCAAGCCTACGGTTTGAAGAGGTTGCCTCCTCCGTTGTCGGTAAAGGCCCATTCTACCAGGGCCATGGGCGCCTCTTGGGCAGCACACCATCAGATCTCTATGGCTCAGATATGCAAGGCGGCAACGTGGTCATCAGTCCACACGTTTACAAGGTTTTATCAACTAGACGTGAGAAGGAATGCGGATTCTGCCTTTGGACAGGCAGTACTACAGGCTGCAGTTTGAAATCCTAGGGATTAGAAGCACCCTTGGTTAAAAAAAAAAAAAAAAAAAAGAAGTTTTTTCTTGACTAAGTTGGAATTATTATTATTATTTGAGTTTACCTCTAAATTGAATCCTTCTTTGGAAGATGTCTCCCTCCCCTCATTAAAGCATTGCTTTCGGACATCCCATATAGTAATGAATATGCCGCTCTGTGTCCCGTGATGTACGAGAAAGAAAAAGGGATTTTTAAATACAGCTTACCTGTAAAATCCTTTTCTTGGAGTACATCACGGGACACAGAGCTCCCACCCCTCTTTTGGGTGACCATTTTGGGAGGCATACTGCTTGCTACAAAAACTGAGGGACTCCCTCTAGGGGAGGGGGTTATATAGGGAGGGGACTTCCTGTTTGAGATTGCCAGTGTCCACACCTGAAGGTACTCCATATAACCCATATAGTAATGAATATGCCGCTCTGTGTCCCGTGATGTACTCCAAGAAAAGGATTTTACAGGTAAGCTGTATTTAAAAATCCCTTTTTTAACTTTTGAATAGAGTGGGAAAAGTTAGACCCTCTGCCAGGTTTTTATTGCTGTATGATTCTTCATTGAAGAGATGACCCTCTCTATTTGTACTGGAGACCATTGACATGGAGGCCTCTTACACACAGATCAGTTTTTCTTCAGGTTTTTCTTTTCAGTTTACCAAAACTATGTAGTACAAGGGCCTGCCTGATTGCATACAAATTGAGACTCTTGAGGTTTGACCTCATATTAGATGGATTTGGTAAACTGAAAAGAAAAACCTGAAAAAAAACTGATCTGTGTGTAAGAGGCCTAAGAAAGAAAGTGAGGGTAAATCCCAAATTTTTGAGCCCCCCCCCCCACAGAACAAGAGGTGAGGGGAAATATTTCAAGGGGGGATGTAGTGTCACATTCCGCTCCCTATCATAGATTGCCCTGGAAGTGACGTTCCATTGCCGCCATCTTGCTACACCCCACACCATTGCACAGTAATGATAGAGTGTAAAGGGGGCAAGCGGACATCTTGTTAAACCCACCGGAGTTTTACATTTCACAGTTTTTTTTTAACACAAAACAAAGCTTATATGCTTGAATACAGTGGGCCAGATTCTCAAAGGAGATACGATGGCGTATCTCCAAATACGCCGTCGTATCTCTGTTTTTGTGGCGTCGGATCTATGCGCCTGATTCTTATGCCGCGTACACACGGTCGTTTTTTGCGATGAAAAAAAACGACGTTTTTTAAAACGTCATTTAAATTGATCGTGTGTGGGCAAAACATTGTTTTTTGTCTTCAAAAAAACGACCAAAAAAAAATTCCAACATGCTTGAATTTTTTGTGTCGTTTTTCAAAACATCGTTTTTTGTTTCACAAAAAGTCACCGTGTGTAGCAAAAACGTCGTTCAAAACGACGTTTTTCAACCCGCGCATGCCCAGAAGCTAGTTATGAAGCGAGCTTCAATGGAAAAGAGTGGTGAACGTAACCTCGCTTTTTGTGAAAAAACGATGGTGTGTATGCAAAATTGTCTTTGAAAAGTGACGTTTCAAAAACGTCGTTTTTTACTTCACAGAAAACGTCGTTTTTTTTTCACCGCAAAAAACGACCGTGTGTACGCGGCATCAGAATCAGTTACGCATAGATTTGCCTTAGATCTGACTGGCGTAAGTCACTTACATTGTCGTATCTAAGTTGCATATTTACGCTGGCCGCTAGGTGGCGTTTCTGTCGATTTCCGCTTCGAATATGCAGATGAGCTACATACGCCTATTCCCGAACGTATTTGCACCCCGTCGTCGTAGTTTACGTCATTTGCGTAAGCGTAAAGTTACCCCTGCTATATGCTGGGTTAACTTTGCGTCGGTCCGGCCTATGCAATGTTAAGTATGGACGTCGGGACAGCATCGTTTTTTTCCGTCGTTTAGGTCATTTGCGTAACTCGTTCACGATTAGGGCTTTGCGTAAATTACGGTCACGTCAAAATCAATGTATTTGCGGCGTAATTTGGAGCATGCGCACTGGGATACGTCCACGGACGGCACAGGCGCAGTTCAAAAAAACTTCAAAAACGTGTGGTCATGATTGATTTACATGAAACATGCCCTCCTCATACACATTTGAATTACGCTGGCTTACGCCGGCCCATTTACACTACGCCGCCGCAAATTACGGAGCAAGTGGTTTGAGAATACGGCACTTGCGTCTCTAAGTTGCGGCGGCGTAGTGTAAATAGGATACGCTACACCCGCCGACATCTACGAGAATCTGGCCCATAGTTTGTAAATCCGACGTACTGTTTATACAGTATGTTAAATGTTAAAATCAGAGGTGTTTTGTCACATTAGCAATCATGTAAGGTCAGCAGGTTTCCTGCTGCTTTAAAAATGTAACATGTAAACAGTCCGTCGGATTTCCAAACACTGTATTTAAGCATATAAGCTCCGTTATGTGTTGAAATAAACGGTAAAATCTAAAACTCTGGTGGGTGTAACAAGATGTCCAATTACCCCCTTCTCACTCTATCATTACTGTGCAATGGGTGTGGGGTGTAGTAAGATGGCAGCGACGAAACGTCACTTCCGAAGCAATCTGCGATGGGGAGCCGAATGTGACAGGGGCAATTGTTCAAGGGACAACTGGCTAATAATGGAAATTCACATAATTTTGGAAGATTTCTCAATGTCCTGAGTAAATAGAGTAAAAAAAAAAGGCTATATATAAACTTTACAGGGGTTGTAAAGTCTCAAGCTTTTTCACCGTAATGCATTGTATGCATTAAGGTGAAAAACTTTCCGTGCTGCAGCAGCCTCCAGAACCCCCCTTTTTCCTTACCCGAGCCCTATCTTTCCAAAGCCGAGCACGAGCCAGTGGCTCCAGCCACTGTCTCCGTCCTCATGGGATAGATTGACGGCAGCAGCATTGGTTTCCGCTCCTGTCAATCGAATCTAGTGACAGGGGAGCGGAAAGGGGCTGGGCCGAGTCCTGCTGTCTGTGTAAATGGACGCAGCAGCAGGACTCGTGAGCGAGACCGCATGGGTGCCCCAGAGAATGTTGGTCTCCGTGGGGGGGCCTGATGAAGAGGAGGAGCCAGGAGTGCTGAAGGGGAACCCCAGAAGAGGAGGATCTGGTCTGCTCTGTGCAAAACCCCTTGCACAGAGCAGGTATGTATAACTTATTCGTTATTTAAATAAAACAATTTTTTACAAACACTACGTTTTTATATCACAGCTTCTGGATATTTGCATTTGTTGGGCTAGGCCTGGAGATATCTATTATATTCTTGGGACCCCATGGAACCTCGAAAATAAGGTGCATCTAAACCCAAGAAATAAAATATACTGCAGTTTCCTATGCTTAGATGTGGTAGCTGCCTTAGCATTCTTCTTGTATCCCTTTATCACCTGATGATCCTGCCAGTAACATACTTTACTGTCCTGGAGTGACAATGCTCATTCACTGTGTGGTATCTATGGAGAAGCAGCATTTTAACCCTAGAAGTGTGTTAGGACAACACTGCTCACAGTAGTCTCTTTGCCTGGGCTGTAAGTAGCTCTTGTTCTTTCTTTCTACCTGCAGGTCCCTGACAATGCAAAGTGGCAATTCTCTACACTTTTTCTAGGTAGCCCACTCTCCCTGCAAGCCCCGTAACTCTACCCGGTACACCATTTTCTGCACTTCTCCTGGATGGTGGCTGAACTAAAAACACACTGACCAATCAGAATTCATCTTGGTCCAGACTGACAATCTTTATGCTCCTCTGCCACTATTGCTGGGGATGAGTCCTCTTTAGCTGCATAAGCAACCAATCAGGGCACAGTCCAGCCTTCTCTCTCTCCTGCAGCCATCAAAAGAAAAACAAAGTCTTGCTGCTATCTATATTTAGCACTGCCTGGCGAGATTTAAAGAGCCTAGATGGCGAAATTATATTACTGGAAATTCATACTTCAATGCAATAGCTTTCTGTTCTCCCTGGCAAAACAGTTCAACCAGCTGAGTTGATTGTGTTTTGTGATCACTGTAAAGGTGTGGCCTGAAGGTAGTTTTTGCAGGCTCTTGCAGTGCTCACATATTTACAGAGCACTCCACCTTCAGGCTAATGCCATGTGCTCCTTACCTAGGGAGAAGCTTGCTTCCCACGTAGATGGTGCACCTGGCTCAGGACTACATGCCATAGGCAGAATTATCAGTTTGCACCAAAAATTGAACGGTGAAATCTGGAGCTTACAGTGCAGGGGCACTGGCTGTTGCCTCTTTCAAGGCGGTGTGCGGGTATTCCGCCACTTCCTCGATGCTGCAATGTCTCCTGGGAGCTTTTGTCATTGTTCCCAGGAGACATTGCGGAGGTCTGCTGCGAGTTATCGCAGGATTTAGAATGAACTTGCTTAAAGGATCACTAAGGTACAGTGGATAAAAAATAAATAAAAAAACATGCGGTTTAGTAATTATGCATATGAGCGTATCATTTTTTTTATTTATTTTTTGGTGGGGGAGTGGATCTTGGGTGTGAGTTCCCACACTTTTTTTCCCCAGGACTTGACCCCTGATTTAGTAGCTGACTGTCCACTAAAATTACATAACTTGTTAGTTTGATGGTTAGACAAAACCAAGATTACTTATATCCTTCTATCGGGTCTCAGAGTGCCTCCTTCTACTTGGTATCCCAGGTACTGGGCTTCTGTCATACCTACCCGACACTTACTGGGTTTGGTTGTCAGATTAGCCTTAGCTAGTTTGTCCGGGGCTTATGATAGGTGTGTGAGGTGATCTTCCAAGGTAGGGCTGAGCGCTGCAATGTTATTCAGATAGGTGACTGGGAATGCTCCCTGTCTTTGCAGCAGGTCATTCCCAGTGTTGCTCATCGTCCTTTAAAAAAATAATTAGTTACAGTTACAAATTACTTGTCCGAAAATGTAATTGAGTTAGTGACTCAGTTAACACATTGGCAAAGTAATTAGTTACTCAGCAAAGTAACTGACTTTTTTTGAGGCATGAGGCATGTTACAGGCACAGTGAGGCATGTTACAGGCACAGTGAGGCATGTGAGGCATGTTACAGGCACAGTGAGGCATGTTACAGGCACAGTGAGGCATGTTACAGGCACAGTGAGGCATGAGGCATGTTACAGGCACAGTGAGGCATGAGGCATGTTACAGGCACAGTGAGGCATGTGAGGCATGTTACAGGCACAGTGAGGCATGTTACAGGCACAGTGAGGCATGAGGCATGTTACAGGCACAGTGAGGCATGAGGCATGTTACAGGCACAGTGAGGCATGTGAGGCATGTTACAGGTACAGTGAGGCATGTTACAGGTACAGTGAGGCATGCTACAGGCACAGTGAGGCATGTTACAGGCACAGTGAGGCATGTTACAGGCACAGTGAGGCATGTTACAAGCACAGTGAGTGAGGCATGTATGATGGCACAGTGAGTCACTGTGCCATCATACATGCCTCACTGTGCCTGTAAAATGCCTCGACAAAGATCTCCCTACCTTCTCTTGTTCTCCACATGTCAGACGTCGGCGGCCATCCTCCATTATTCGAAATCCGCGCCTCCTCCTCAGGCTGTTCCGTGATAGGCGGAACAGTAATTTTCCCAGCAGAGCCTCTGTTAAGTGTTCCGCCTATCACAGATGTCCTCTCGTCCGAGGCCGAGAAGGCATCCGTGATAGGCTGAACACTAAACAGAGGCACTGCTGGGAAAATTACTGTTCCGCCTATCGCTGAACAGCCTGAGGAGGCGCGGCTTTTGATAATGGACGGCGGCGGCTGTTGCTGACACAGGTAAGTAATTACGGTAACGCCGCCCCAGTAATGGGAGCGGCGTTGTCGAGAGGGGAAGAGTAAGCTGGTAGATTACTTGTTACCCTCAAAAGGGGTATCGTTACCTAACAGCGTTTATTTTAACGCCGTTAGTTACAACACTGGTCATTCCCAATCCTCTGAAAGGCTGGTGCATTTTCATCCCAAATGACATTACCATTTACTTGAATAATCTTAATGGGGCAATGAAGGCTGATTTTTTTTCAGAAAACACTGTAGGAAAAAATCTTAATGAACCGCCCTCTAAGACTTAACCTCCGCTGCGCTGGAAAGAAATGTGCCTAGCAGCTGTTTTAAAATGAAAATATGGAAGTAGATATTGGTCAAAGTATTTCAAATGTAATGTGTACCTATAAACAGCGCTGTGAAATGTGTGCAATTCACTGTAAACAAAACTTTTAACTTATGGCAATGAACATATAAGTGAAAAAAATGAAATAAAATAAATTTACCAACATAAATTAATAGGCCTAAGAGAGTGCGTCTGAACTAACGTGACACAAGTTTGAGCATCCCGAGTGGCGTTTGGAGTTTTTTGTTTGTTTTGCTTCACTTATCAACTGATCTACCTAGCAACCTTCCTATCAGATTAAGCCGCGGAGCGGTGAGACTTTACAGACTTTCTAAATAGTTTAGTGGGGGTCCGCCGTGACCGAATTGCCAACCAAAGAGGACCTGTCACTCTGTGCGTTTTGGAAAATTGCTATTTGGACAAGTGATGTGATACCATGCTGTTTTTACACGGGCGTTTGTGAGTGTATTTTTGTTCACCTTTTAGTGTATTAAAATTGGTTTTATGGTATTACACTATTGTGCTTCATTTTTATATCTCACTTTATGTGGAATGGTGTGGATCATCCTTGTATCGTGAATTTGAGAAGTTGTGGTGTTACAAGCTGGTTTGCAACACACGAGAGTGTGCGGCATCTTTATTTGGTGAGTGAGCACTCTGACGGGTGACGGATGCACTGAACACTGGAGGTGTGGTGGAAGATTGTTTGAAGATTTTTTTGAAGATATATTATCTGAAACATATGGACTTTTTTTCACCTTTTTCTTGTGCACGGGTTCTTTGCATAAATAATTATTGCCTACACTATTAATTTATGTTGGTAAATTTATTTTATTTAATTTTTGTTCACTTTTATTTATGTTCATTGCCATAAGTTAAAAGTTTTGTTTACAGTGAATTGCACACATTTCACAGTGCTGTTTATAGGTACACATTACATTTGAAATACTTTGACCTATATCTACTTCCTGATTTTTTTTCAGGGTCGTAGGTGATAGGAGAAATTGCTAGTATCCTCCGCTTAGGTCGATTATTGTTAGAATGTTAGATAACATGTGGCCTCCAGCTTATGTAATAACCGATTGATTTAGAGCATATAGTAGGCATCGTTAATAGGGATGATATTTAGCTTTCTGTAGTTCATGCAGAACATGGTTGTCTGATCCTTTTTGGGGACTGGACCTACCGGGGATGCCTAGGCACTGTAGAACTTCTGAATGACCCCTAACTGCATTTCCCGAATCTCCTTCTTTATGTCTGCCTGCACCTCCAACAAGGTGTCTATCTTAGGTTACAAGGTGCATTATCCCTTATTTTCCTGTGGAATGGTTTAACATTGAGTAGCTGAGTTTCCTGTGTGGAAGAGAGACGTGTGAATTGATCTTGAGGTATGCTCCCAACTCTCTAGTCTCAGCTAACCACTGTAACAGTGGGTCTGTTTCTATCAGTTCAAACTGATATTACAAATGCTCAGTGACTGACAAGCAACTTTTGGCCCGGGATGCAAGTACAACCCAGAGGCCCATGGTGTAGACAGGATGGGAATGGGGGAACTCCAGGAGAGGGATGGGGATGAGGGAAATCCAGAAAAGGGAATGAGAACGGGGGAACTCCAGAAGTGGGAAAAAGAGTGAAGGAACTGCAGAAAAGAAGTGAAGTAACTTCAGACGAGGGATAGGGAATAAGGAACCTTTAGAATAGAGAATGAGACTGGGGGAACTCCAGAGGAGCAAACAGGTGAGGAAACTATGAAAGGAGAAATGGGAATGAGGGAACTCCAGAAGGGGGAATAGAAATGGAGAAACTCCAGGAAAAAGGAATTGGAAAGAGGGAGTTCTAGAAGACGAAACAGGAGTGTGTTAGGACAGAGTTCGTCTGAGGCCTGCAGGCCCCAGAAATCAGTTCCAAATGATCTCAGCTGCTAGCTGGACCTATAATGCTGCTTGCATTAGCACAGGTCATCACGTCAGTGTTTTGACTGCCATCCTTGCAGATCCTTATGCCTGTGTACCCTGCTGCCTTCTCCTGCCCTTGTTCCATTACCCTTTCTTGATACCCCTCTTCCTTGCACCCCTGGTATTCCCTGTTACCCATGTCCCTCATTTTGTTTATATTTTGTATATAGTTAGTTGTTAGAGCAGAAATTAAGAAACTCTAAAAGAGAGAGCGGAGTGAAGGAATTCCGGAAGAGAGCATAAGTGAGTAAACTCTGGAAAAAAGAGGGGGAGTGAAGGAACTCTGGAAGAGAGAAGGGGAGTGAGCAAGATCACAGCCAACATTTTGCAGGCTCCTTCTCAGCCTATTTTTGGTTGCAGTGATTTCTGGTGATGAGGAGCATTGTTGTTGGTACAGACAGTCTAATGATGGCATGCTCAGATAGCATTTATTTGTGCATTGACTTCAGTCCTTGTACCCTCACCCATTGGGCAGTACCAAAACCACTTGTACTGGAGATAAACAGAGCACTTTCTTCTGCAGGCTCCTCCACAATCGGCTGTGTCTAGAAATCTGCCTGTAAATTAGTAATCGGGTACTTGTATGGCTGTGTGTTTAAATCTTTAAATCTACTTACAACTACAACATGTATTTTGTCATCCTTCTTTATTTTCTTGTACCCCACTAGACCAGGCATGATTGCAAAGTTAAAAATAAGACATAAAAACAAAGGGGGGGGTTATGCTGTATGCCTCTTCCTATATAAAATAATATTATACTTTGAATTATCTCTCAGAGCTATTTACCCCGAGATGATGTATTTTATGCCCAGGGTTAGTTACTTAACTTATGCACTAATGCTCTAAGTAGAGCAATCCTAAAGAAAATATGAATCAGATGGGACACTAATGTTTTAACCAGAATGCACCGATTACACTCTTCGATCCCACTAGTGGAAACAAAATTATGACATATTTTACACTTTGGGGGTTATTTACTAAAGGAAAATTCACTTTGCACTACAAGTGCAAAGTGCCCTTAAATTGTACTGAAAGTGCACTCAGAAGTGCAGTCGCTGTAAATCCGAGGGGGACATGCAAGGAAAATAAAAAACAGCATTTTAGCTTGCACATGAGTGGATAATAAGATCAGCAGAGCTTCCCCTCCTTTCAGATCTATCCCTCAGATTTACAGCAATTGCACTTCCAAGTGCACTTTCAGTACAATTTAAAGTACTTTGCACTTGTAGTTTGCACTTGTAGTGCAAAGTGGATTTGCCTTTCGTAAATAACCCCCTTAGTCTCTCTCAATGAAGAGATTTCCCTGTTTTGGGACAGAAATCTAAGCACCAACAGAATGTGATTGCCACAGGGGCAGTCTAACTACACTGATAAATCATTACACATATAGGGCCAGATTCAGGTAGATGGGCGCTTCTTTACTTTGGAGTAACGTTTCTCATTTACGTTACTCCGCCGACACTTTCGGCGCAAGTACTGTTATTCACATAGCAGTTGCGCGTAAACTTGCGCCAGAGTAACGATAATGCGCTGGCGTAACCCGACGCAAGTGGAAGTGGGTGTGATCATATGTAAATGATGGGCGGAGCCCAGCGCAGAGGCTTACGTTCAGCGCATCATCCACGGAGCATGCGCAGTGAGGGAGGCTCCACTCGCCCCCTTGTGCGCATGCTCACAACTTCCGTCGGCACCACTTCACGGGAAACGTCAGCGCAATGCGTTCCGTTGGGCGTTTAAATGCGCCCGTAGATGCGCCATTCCGGCACTAAAGTATATCCTGTTCCCCCTCCCTGCAGTGAAGTTACTTTTGTTCTGAGATGGCTGCTCCCGTTCCCCGCAAACACACAGGAGAAAGCTGAACTCTAAAGGCCAGGAGCTGTCAGCCGTCATCTCGGCTATGGAGACCTATGATGTCTTCCTCCATGGCTGTAAAAGTTGACAGATAAGCATGGACAGAGGTGTTGTCCTGCAAGTGGGGGTGCTCAGCTAGCTCTTATCGTCGGTAACGCTGCTGTAGCTGCTCTCCTGCTGACCTGTGGCCGTCTGGAGTAAAGATAAAGCAGCTATTTGTAGAAATAACTTTGCGTCGGACGGACGAGATACGTGCGGTGCATGTAGCCAGCGTATGGTGCTAATCTGTTCGCGAAGCGGGAAATATCCCTCATTTGCATATTTGCAGGGGAAATCAATAGGCGCGACTGATGCGCCAAGCGAAATTATGCGCTGGCGATACTCTGGCGTCGGAAAGTTAAGCCGATCGGAAAAGGCCCGCTTTCTGTCGCATCTAGTTTGGTGGGTACGGCCACATAGAAACGACGGCGCATAATCACAGTTACGCGGCGCATATCGAATTACTCCAGCGCAAGTCTTGCTGAATCTGGCCCATAGTAGCTTCTGCCACATGTATAACACATCGTTCACAGCATCTAACCCTTTAAAGAATCATCTGCATTACTCTGTCATGACTAGACTGGAACATGATACAAATTACAAAACAGTAAAAAGGAAAACTATTTTTGTTTTCATTTTAATTACAAGTAAGAGCATTCAAAGATTCAGCTTAATGACTTTTAATTATGTTCATAAAAAAAAGAAAAGAAAAATGGTCTGAGGACATTTACAAATATTAAGGAGATTAAACATGTTTGCACTGTCTTTCTGTGCAATAATTCCAATCAGATATAACAGAGTCATTGGCTTTCATAAATGACTTTCTTCAAAGATTTGATGGTAAACAAGAGCTACAGCTACCAATTGCAACATCATTTTGTTGTCCAAGGAGAGCGGGTCCCATATAATTACACCCACTCATATGTCGAAAGATGTGCTGGAATAATTGATATGCTTAGCAATCGCATCCTTAATGCCAGCTATTCTACATACATCTATATCTTCATCTAACAAAGTTTTACTATTTACCAACCAACATATTTTTTAACAGAATGAAATTATCATGCATTAAAGACCAAATATGAAATGGATCTTATTCAGATTTGCTTAGTGTTTTATTAGCCTTGACCTTGTAATATAGGCATGTTTGGTTTTCGTCTGATTGGTATCTTCTTAAAAAAGGCTCAGGATTTGAATTTGCTCAAACCATTCCCCAAATCAATTTTGTATTAACTAAACTATTTCCAATCGGAATGAGGACAGTACTAATAGAGGGTTACAACTTTTCTGCTTTGCTTCTTGCTTGGACTGTTTTACGGAGGTTTAATGGTGTCTCTGATTTTTGTTAAGTTAAGTGTATTTTTACTTTTGCAGTCAAATTTTAGAAAACGCACCATATGTTTGTTATACGTTCCCATTCACACAGCTAACTTAAAACATTTAAAAAAATATGTTTTATCTTTTAGAAATAGAAGGTGTCATGGCTGATTCTGAGATTTTCTGGATAGTCTCACAGTGACTCTGTCCCACACCGACTCTAGCCATCCCTCATCAATATACAATGAAGGAGGGTGGCTTCTAAATTTGTAACCCTTTGTTAGGGCAGACAATGCTCAAATCTAGTTTAGAGCTGCTAAGATGACCTGAAACACAGTACAGACAGGTTTAAAGCAAAATTAACGTTTTTTTTTTTCTAACATAACAAACATGTTATACTTACCTGCTCTGTGAAATGGTTTTGCACAGACCAGCCCAGATCCTCCTCTTCTTGGGTCCAACGCCGGTGCTCCTGGCCCCTCCCTCCTACCTATTGCCCCCACAGCAAGCAGCAGCACACTCCTGAGCTGCGACTCTGTGTGTCCATTCACATACAGAGCCTTGGTTCAGCCCCATGCCATCCATCTCCTGATTGACTTACTGGCTGTGATTGACAGCAGTGGGAGCCAATAGCTCCTGCTGCTGCCAAAAGTCAATCAAAAGTGCAAGTCCCCAGAGAGATAAAGCTCCCATGGACTATGCTGGATTGAGAGGGGGCTCAGGTAAGTATTGGGGGGGTTCTGTACACAGAAGGTTTTTTACTTTCATGCATTGAATGCATGAAGGTAAGAAAACATTGTGCCTTTACAACGACTTTAATTATGTTAAAGTGGAGCTTCACCCTAAAGTGGAACTCCTGCTGATCGGATCCCTCCCCCCTTCGGTGTCACATTTGACACCTTTCAGGGGGAGGGGGGTGCAGATACCTGTCTAAAGACAAGTATTTGCACCCACTTCCGGCCACAGTCTGCAGGCAGACTGCGGGCAGGACGTCACCTCCCGTCCCCCACCTTGTGTTTTGGGAACACTCGGCTCCCAGAGCACAGCGAGAGCCAGTCAGCAGGCGCAGCGCGACTCGCGCATGCACTGTAGGGAACCGGGCAGTGAAGCTGGAGCTCTTCACTTCCTGGTTCCCTCACCAAGGATGGCGGGAGGCAGCAGAGTGACGAGCGATCGCTTGTCCTCTGCTGCGAACAGCGCTGGACTCCAGGACAGGTAAGTGTGCCGATATTAAAAGTCAGCAGCTGCAGGATTTGTAGCTGCTGGCTTTTAATATATATTTTGTTTCGCTTTAAATACGCCACAGTCATTGCAAATCAGGAACTGCATGCATGGGTTTTTAAGTAAGTTAAAAGGGAACCAACAATTTATTGATATTTGTTTTAGGTTGTACTATGTTAATGGCAACATGTAACACATATAAAGTAGATGTTATCCCAATTTGGCTGCAAATAAACAATTTAAGCTGGCTGTGCTCTGTTTTATCAAATGTATCACCTTCTCTAGCTGTCTGGCACAGGTTGTATTTGTTATTGACTACACTTTGAAGAAATAGGAATACCATGTTAAGTATGATCCACACATTCTCCCCACACAGTTTTGAGGTCATAAGGCCTTATTCTGATCACACTCACCAGAACAAATAGAGGAACAAATCTCCCCAAAGGAAGCAATATAAACTTGACAAAGGACATAACCCTTCCCATAACAAAAAATGCATTTACAAACACTAAACTAGAATATATTATATACTTCACAATAGATCTCTGATAGTTTTCTCTGATAGGACAAAATAATTAAAGCTTAACTACACAGAACGCCATCTGCTGCTGTATTTTATTTAATAGTTTTAATCCATTTACTGTGTAATGTATACTTTATAATATTTAGCGAACATTGAATTAATGTAGATTGCTAAATTGACTTTTTCCTAATTAGTTTTTGAAAAGCTGCTTTTATTTCTTTGTTCCTCAGACTGTACAAGAGAGGATTTAACATTGGAATGACCACAATATTTAATATAGATACAGCTTTAGTGTTGTGATAATAATTATTAGACGGTGGCAAAAAGTACACACATACTAGAGTCAGATAAAGCACAGATACAACCGTGAGGTGGGATGAACATGTTGAGAAGGCTTTGAGCCTGCCTTTAGCAGACTGGATCTTTAGAATCACTGAAATAATGGAAACGTAGGAAGATACTGTAAATAAGAAAGCTGGTAACGCCAAAAAAGCTGCTTCGCAAAGTATAACAATTCCTAACTTAGTGATATCACCACAAGAAAGGCTCAGCAAAGGGACGGAGTCACAGAAAAGGTGATTGATGGTATGTGATTTGCAGAAATGAAAAGAGGCCATCAGACGAATGACCGGAGCAGGGTCAACAAAACTAATAAGCCAAGCGGCAGAAGACAGAGCTGTACAAACCTTTTTATCCAATACAAGATTGTACCGTAGAGGATTACAGATAGCCACATAACGATCATATGACATGACGGTCAACAAGAGGTACTCCAAACTTTGGAAAGAGATGTAGAAGTACAGCTGTGTCATACACTCTGAAAAGGTGACAATTCTCATGTTTAGAAATGTTAGTAGGAATCTTGGATGAATAAGGCTTGTCAAGCAGATATCTAAAAATGATAAGTTACAGAGGAAGTAATACATAGGAGTATGAAGATGAGAATTCAAATAAACAAGAATTATTATTAATGCATTCTCCAAAACACAAAGGGAGTAGGCAAACAGGAATGCAAAGAATAGCAGAGTCTGCAAATCTGGGTATTCAGAAAAACCTAAAATAATAAAACCTTCAGTTTTGTTCCCAGACAGCATCCAACCTCAATACAAAAAATAAACATAAAGTTAATGTATATGGTATAATACAGCATAAGAAAACAAAATGAAAATGCATTTGTTGGCTATGGCTGGGGTTGGTTTACTAAAGCATATAGGCTATGCACTTGCATATTTAACATTAGTAAATAAAATGAAGCTGTGTTTGTTCACTTTAAATATCTATGTGTGAGGAAAATAATAATAATAAAACAAATTATATATATATATATATATATATATATATATATATATATATATATTGCAAACACAATAGTAGTTAATTGAAGTAAACATGGCTTCATCTTGTTTACACTCACACTCACTCATTGCAAAGTGAACATTTCCTTGCTAAGTAAACAGCTTAAACTTCCCCATAACTTTGCTTGTACTAAAATGATTACAAATTGTACTTGAATGCATTTAAAATGTTATAAACATAGTATAAAAAAGACAATATAGATATAAATATACCTAGATTGTATATACAATGTTTGGTCCATCATAGTTAGAATTAAGGATGTCATACATGGCCTCTGTTTATCAATTAGGTATAATAAGTAGGGCTGTTACTGATCAAAATTTTTGTGTTCGAATAATCGTTTATTTTTTTAATCGACTAATTTCGATTAATTATAACGCACATACAGATCCAACTACTTTTAGCTGATCTCCTTGCAGGCTGATTCCCAGTGCAGCTACCAACCACTGGAAAAATGGATAGCAGGATACAAAAAACACACAAAGGTAGCGCTCGTTGGGAATAGCATTAAAACTTTTTTAGTCTTCAAGTAGGTAACCAAATAAATATTGCACTGGAGATAAAATCGATGTAGCTACATAAACTGTAAAAATGGTGCGAGTAATACCAAATGGTAGCAAAAGCAGTAAAAAAAAACATGTAGCCAAGTATGATACCGGTATAAAAATGTGTACAACGATACCACTGCTGAATCCAGATGAGGAGAGGTTAGCATCCGTCCGTCAGCATGTAGATATCCCATGAAGGGAACTATCACAACTCCCAGTGGATGGCTGTAGAATCCCAGGTTGATAGAGGGAAGTGATAGAGGGAAGTGTAACAGCCCTTGTGTGTGGCAGATAGTAAGGTCCCGCCGCCATGCAGATATGAAGGCACATCAAAGGAGCCCTTCAGATGGATACAGCAAGCCCCGCCAGTGTGACGTCACCGGATCTCGGAAGGAACTCCCTGAAGGCCCAGAAGCTGGCGAAGAGGCGAGTACCAATCAAAAGATTTTGATCGATCAAAAAAATTAAAGATTAATCGATTAATTAAAAGTTAATTTGCACAGCCCTAATAATAAGGTAAACATTGGGAACTTTACTAGATAGATAAACGCACATTTTATTTTGTGGTAACACCTAAGTACAATGAAGAAACGAGAAAGAACCCCAAATGATTAAATTTCTTTATTGTACATCATGGGACACAGAGCAGCATAGCCATTACTATGTGGGTTATAGAGCGTACCTTCAGGTGCTGGACACTGGTGTCAATCAACTACACAGGAAGTTCCCTCCCTATATAACCCCCTCCCCTACCGGGAGTACCTCAGTTTTTTCGCCAGTGTCTTAGGTGTTGGTCACATTTAGCTTTGCCTCTGGGTCCTTGGGACTATGGCAAGCTAACCGGATCCGTCCAAGGTGCTTCATAGCCAAAGTGGACGGTACCCGGGCCCTGTTCGGTACAGGGTGTTGCCTATAATGCCTCTCCCTGGAGGGCTGGATCCTGGGCTCCAGGGCTTTTTAAGCCTCCTGAGGTAAAGATGTCCCTGATGCCAGGATGCTGTATAGGCCCAGGGGTGTGGGTCCTTGGGTCCCCGGTCCCTGAAGGTTTAGTACTATACCCACGGAGATGGGGGAAGATTGGGCCTCTTGCTTTGCAATACCCTGCAGCGTGGAGCAGGTAAGAGGGAGCCTGCGGGACTTGGTTCGACAACAGGTCTCTCCCTGGGGGTCTGGGACTAGCCTGTTGTTATGCTCTGCATCGGCACTTGCTCCACTATGTCTTCTTAAGACAGGATGGGGTTCTATATTCCCGGCTATATATGTATATGTATATGTGATTAATGTATATATATGTATCTCCCCCAGGCTGGCGTTTTTTTGCTTACTGCTGCAGCCATCGAGGCCTTTGGCTGGGTCCTAAACCGAGACAAGTCGGCCTTGCAGCCCACAAAACAGTTGGAATACCTGGGCATGCTGCTAGATACAGAACGTCAGAGAATCTTCTTGCCCCAAGCAAAGGGCGAAGCCATAAGACAATTGATACACTTAGTCCTGAGCAGGAGGAAACCAACTATTCGCCTACGTATGCGACTGCTGGGAAAGTTAGTGGCCACATTCGAGGCCGTGCCATACGCCCAAATCCATACTCGAATGTTACAGGCAGCCATTCTTTCAGCATGGAACAAGAAGGTTCAGGCATTAGACCTGCCATTAACCCTCTCCTCCAGGGTGCGGCAGAGTCTTTACTGGTGGTTAATTCCTCAGAATCTGTCAAAGGGAAGAGCCTTCAGTCCTGTGTCATGGAAAGTAGTGACCACGGATGCCAGCCTGCAAGGTTGGGGGGCAGTTCTGGAGGATCAAGCCCAGCAGGGGGTGTGGTCAAGATCGGAGAGGACCCATCCCATCAATATTTTGGAGATCAGGGCGGCTCGGTTAGCCCTGGAAGCCTGGACACACTGCCTACAGGGGTCCCCGGTGAGAGTGCAGTCCGACAATGCCACGGCTGTGGCTTATATAAATCATCAAGGGGGCACGAGAAGTCGGGCCGCTCAGAGGGAGGTAAATTGGATATTCACATGGGCAGAAACTCATGTACCGTGCATCTCAGTAGTATTTATCCCCGGGGTGGACAACTCTCAAGCGGACTTTTTAAGTCGCCAGCGGTTACTCCAGGGAGAGTGGGCGCTCCACCCCCAGGTGTTCCAGGAGATTTGCCAGAAGTTCGGGTCTCCGGATGTAGATCTCATGGCATTGAGATACAACAGGAAAGTAGACAGGTTCATATCCCGAACGAGGGATCCCTTGGCATGCGGGACCGATGCATTGGTCTGCCCCTGGAATCAATTCAGTCTGCTATATGCCTTTCCGCCATTGCAGATGCTACCCCGCCTGTTACGCAGAATCAGGATGGAGCACAAACCGGTTATTCTGGTGGCACCAGCTTGGCCCCGAAGATCGTGGTACTCTCTGATTGTGAGAATGTCACTGGGGGAACCATGGACGCTGCCGCTCCACCCATACCTTCTCTCACAGGGCCCAATCCTAAACCACCCTGCTTTACGGCATCTAAATTTGACGGCCTAGCGGCTGAATCCCTAATTCTTAGGGGTATGGGCCTGTCTGGCCAGGTAGTCTCCACTTTGATTAAAGCCAGAAAACCAGTCTCTAGATCAATCTATTACAGGGTTTGGAGGGCTTATATTGTCTGGTGTGAGTCGCAGCGGTGGCATCCCCGTAAATATTCCATTGACAGGGTTCTCCAGTTCTTGCAACTAGGAGTGGAAAGTAGGTTGGCTCTGAGCACGCTCAAAGGGCAGGTTTTTGCCTTATCAGTATGGTTTCAGAGGCCTTTAGCCACTCACTCTCTGGTTAAAACCTTCCTGCAGGGGGTTTTGCATATTAACCCTCCAATCAAAACTCCACTTTGCCCGTGGGACTTAAACCTGGTCCTATCAGTCCTGCAAAAACGACCTTTTGAGCCATTGGCTGAGATTCCGTTAGTGTTGCTAACTAGAAAGTTAGTATTTTTGGTGGCAATGGCTTCCGCTAGAAGAGTGTCAGAGCTGGCAGCCTTGTCATGTAGGGAGCCATACCTCGTTATGCACACGGATAGGGTGGTTCTACGGCCACATCCGTCCTTCTTGTCCTTCACCTAAACCAAGACTTAATTCTGCCAGCCTTTTTTCCAAAGCCTGCCTCTAAGAAGGAAGGTTTGCTACATACCTTAGATATTGTTCGGGCCATTAAGGCCTATCTCAAGGCCACGGAAGGAGTTCGTAAGACTAATGCATTATTTATCTTGCCAGAGGGGCCTAAGAGGGGTCAGGCAGCAGCTAAATCCACTCTCGCTAGATGGATTAAGCAATTCATTTTCCAGGCCTATGGCCTGAAAAGGGTCCCTCCTCCCTTGTCAGTAAAGGCCCATTCTACAAGGGCCGTGAGCGCCTCCTGGGCAGTACACCACCATGTTTCTATGGCTCAAGTCTGCAAGGCAGCGACGTGGTCATATGTCCACACGTTCACAAAGTTTTATCAGTTGGACGTCAGGAGGAATACCGAGGTAGCCTTTGGGCAGGCGGTACTGCAGGCCGCAGTATAGCTCCTCGAGCTCAGGGTACCCTTAATTTGATTTAATAAAAAAAAAATATATATAAAAAAAAATATATATATATATATATATATATATATATATAAAAAAAAAAGATTTTTTTTCCCAATTTAATTGGTTTGGTGTAATTTTTACCTGGTTGTCTCCACCCCCTCATAAGCATTGCTTTGGGACATCCCACATAGTAATGGCTATGCTGCTCTGTGTCCCGTGATGTACGATAAAGAAAAGAGGATTTTTGTAAACAGCTTACCTGTAAAATTGTAAAATCCTTTTCTTGGAGTACATCACGGGACACAGAGCTCCCGCCCCTCTTATGGGGAAGAATTTGGGGAGTCTGCTTGGCTACAAAACTGAGGTACTCCCGGTAGGGGAGGGGGTTATATAGGGAGGGAACTTCCTGTGTAGTTGATTACACCAGTGTCCAGCACCTGAAGGTACGCTCTATAACCCACATAGTAATGGCTATGCTGCTCTGTGTCCCGTGATGTACTCCAAGAAAAGGATTTTACAGGTAAGCTGTTTACAAAAATCCTCTTTTTACTTGTCCACAATCCTTTTTGCATCTTTCAACTATCTTTGGCATATTGCAATAACTGAATGGCTATATAGAATAGTGCAAGAGATCGTCTGGGGTATTGGTAGCATTGTAAAACCTTCTTAAGCTCATAGAAAAACATTTATTTCCACATATTGGGGGTTATTTACTAAAGGCAAATCCACTTTGCAATACAAGTGCAAACTACAAGTGCAAAGTGCACTTAAAATTGCACTGAAATCAATGGGAAAGCCACATGCGTCCAGCGTAAATATGCACCCACTCTACGCCGGCGTAGGCAAGTTACGTCGTTGGAATGAAGTCTGTTTTTAGGTGTATCTTAGTTTGTGGGTCCGGCGCACAGATACAACGGCGCATATTTGTACTTACGCGGCGTATCTGGAGATACGTCGGCGTAAGTGCTTGGTGAATCCGGGCCATAGTCTGCAAGAAGGTCCTGAACATATTTGTGATATCAAATATAAGTGCCTGGGTAACAATACTGGCTGCAGAAAATTACAAAATTAACATCACCTGTGTATGTTATTCAAAAACAAAGAATGTAAAAAATAAATAAAAAAAATGTCAAAATGTAAAAAAAAAATCAAGGAAGTATTTAGACATTATAACATTACCATTTTTTCATTCCCTAAAGAGTATAACTTAAAGCCTCTAAAGTTTAACTTTTTTTTTTTACCTTGCTCACATCACAATCTACAACATCTGGATTCTACTTTTGGCAGATTAAAAAAGAAAAAAAAAAAAGTTTTGACTATAAAATACAGTAAGGTGACATATGTAATCACTGCCTAAAACAACTTACGGTCAAATGTTGTCTGAGTTAGATTTGCAGAAACAATCATTGTCTTTTTTTTATTTTTTATCTGATGTGTATCTAAACATAAGCTGGATTTCATGAGTACGCAGGGAGATCGGAATCCAATTCATATATACTGTATATATATACTTTAAATGTCCTGTAGGGTATTGCATTAATAGTCCCAGTAATCTATTTTTCTCTTCAAATGTTTCCCCATGAGTAATAATAAAAACACCTTCATGGGTTTATCACGTTATGGGTAATGGAAAATATGGTTGCTTTGGTTGCCACTTCCAACAAAAACAAGCAAAACAATATTAACAGTATTAACAATTCAGAAAAACAACTATTTTTAAATATGGTTATGACAATAACGGTATTAAAACATACAGGGCCAGATTCACAGAGCGATTACGCCGGCGTAACAGGAGATGCACGACGTAAGTCCAAATTTGCGCATGCGTTTCGATACTCTGCATCCCCAAAACGAGATACGCAAGAAATCTACTTTTTTTTGTCCAGCGTAATTTCGTTAGACAGGCGCATCCGTCCGCGCAAAACTGCGCTAGACACACCATTGATTTGCTATTCAAATATGCTAGTGAGGGAGTTACGGGGATCCACAAAAGAACGTTGGTGCAGCGCAGGCTACGCGCTGTGCGCAACAGCTAAATGTCCTGTCTAAAATTAGACCATATAAAAGCTGGTATAAAATTTGAAAATTCGTCTACATGTCAGATAAAGCAACACTGTTAGTGAGGAGCTGAGCAGTCACACGTGTTGCCCAACAAACTGTATCCCAACATGCCAGTGGCATCCATGCTCATAGCTATACTACTGACTTTAGATGAGCAAAGAAGGAGGAGTGCACTGAGGAGGGCACTGAGGAGGACACGGGAGAGTTATTTTTTTATTTTTATTGAAAACTTTTTATTTGCTTATATAAACTTTACAATCTAATGTAATACAATATTCTTATCTAAAACAAGCCCCTCACTCTTCACTCTTCACTCTTCACGGGAGAGGATATATCACACACGCATAGACATCTATGGCATGAGGTGTCTCGCATCTTCAGATTCACCCCTCATGCCATCATGGAATTAACCACAACCCTGCACCAGCCCAACACATGACACTACCCATGACACCCATGACAGCTACATATACAATCAGAGCCCCATCCCCACAGATTTCGAACAGAACATGTATGGGGACAGCTGGCTGGTTGGTGAGTGACATGGGTGGCAGGCATGACTGTCCCCCCCATGATGCACACATCACAAGGGGCACATGCACTACTAACATCCTCCTGTCTTTTCCCTTCAAGGTGACTCTGCATATGCACTGGTACCCCATCTCATGACCCTTATCTCATGCCAGCTCACATTATGCATCTTTGCACGTTAAACACACACATTAATCAAGGCACAATGAGAATGCATGCATGCACACCACTGTGGTCCCTAGCACACACACCCCACATCCTCATCAAATTAGATTGACACAAGCCCACCATGCAGGACTTGTGAGCAGCAACGCCACGCCAAGGCTCCAATTATGTCACTGTACATTCATACACCATTCACACGGACCTGGGGATCACTTCTCCCTGGTCCTGAGGAACCCTTCTCCACCAAAATTGAGGGTGATACCCCTTTTTCGGCAGGAATGTCACCCCCACATTCAAACAGCATTCACAACCCCCCAAAAAAAGGGGGAAAACAAATTAATGCCGCTGGCGTGAGCCACGCCTGGGGCACCCCCGGCCATGGCCCCGGCTCCTCAGGGGAGACTCATGGGGGAGGGGGTAATCCGGGGAAGGAGGAGCAGCCCCTGGTCTCTGCCCACCTGGCGGCCTGCCCTCCAAGGCCACGGCAATTCTGTTCAGGCCAGCACCTAGTGTTGCCGTGTTGGCCTGGATAGCCTGGGTGAGGGCCCTCACATCCTGCCCAACACCTGTTGTTGTAGTCTGCAGGTCGTTTAGGCAGTTTGTAAGAGCCCGGGAGTGGCAGTCCAGGTTCCCAAGCGTATCCTTTATGGAGGATGGGCTCTCCTCCATCCGCCCCAAAGTCTGGCTGACCTGTCCCAGATGCCGGGTCTGAAGGAACTGGTCCCTTCTCAGATTGGTGGGCAGGACATCGGCCACCCCCCTGGTCTTCTGGGTCGCCTTCCTGCCTCCAGCTGATGCTTGTGGCCGGGGAGAAGGGGAGCCCCTTGGGAGGGGTGCCCTGTTGGGGGAGGAGTGGGAGGGGCTACCCCTTATGGAGGGCTGGCTGCTGCCAGCCAGAGGGGAAGAGTCCTCCAAAAACAAAAGTCCACTGCCTGACATGGACTCCTCCTCCTCAAACTCCTCCTCCTCAACCTCCTCCTCTTCAACCTCCTCCGAGGACTCCGGCCTTCTCGGGGGGTCCTCATCAGGCTGCTGTCCTGGGGGTGGTGCGGTCAGGCCAGATGGCCCAGCACCCTCCTGCACATCTGTGGATGACACAAAACATTCACAGGTTGGAGGATCCACACACATGCCACATGTTCCCTCCCCCCCACAGGCTACACACCTGATAGGGCAAAAAAACCTTACCTGGCATCACAGGCTCCTGACTTGAGTCATAGCCAGGCAGGCCCTCCACTTCTTGCCTATGAAAGGTCTGGGCCACCGCACGCTCCTCCGCTGTCAGCCTAACAGGGCATGGTGGGCCCCCTCCTGTGCCCCTGGCATGGGCTAGCATTTTGGCCAGCTTCTTTTTGACCAGATGCCGGAGGTCATTGATCTTCTTTTCAATCCCCGACTGTGTCCGGGTCTCCCCCCCGATGCATTCACCTCGTCAGTAATGCTCTGCAAGATATCACGCCCCCTGGCCGGGGTGGTGTTGGCACTCTCCGGGCCGTGGAGGTAACGCCCATATTGGGAAATGGCCCGGGCAAGAATTTGTTTCTCCCCCAAAGTAAAATTTTACTTCCTCTTCCTCTCAGTCATACTCAGACAAAAACTCACTCCCAAACAGTCAGCAAAAATCACTCACAAAAACAAGCAGGAAAAATCAAGCAAGAAAACAAACAAACAAAAAAATATCAACCAAAAAGTCTCACAACCAGTCACCAAAAATCACTATCAAATATCTTCTAACAAACACTAGATCACACAGTCCACAAATATGACAAAGACAAATCACAACGCAACTAACAACAGAACAAAAGCACCTTGCTGTATAGGGAGGGATACAAAGGGATGTACTTTTGCAAAGGAAGGGCGTTTGTGTCTGTCTATTTATGCTGTCTGCGTAGTTCTCTAATTTGCCCTAGTCCACTTCCAATTTCACTGATTGCGCCGTTCCCGAGTTGTGAGCATGCGCACAGAGGTGCTGACCATGGTCTCCTTCAAGCGCGCATGCGCGAGCCGCCCGGCCCTTCATTTGCATGGGGTCACGGCTCATTTCAATGTAACACGCCCACGTCCTTCCCAATTTGTATTACTCCACCTTGCGCCTCTGAAATAACGTTGCGCAGGCACAAATTTCTGCGTAAAACCGACGAGAATAGGGTGATTGCGCCGCTACATTGCACCAGTCTAACGTAAAGGTGGTGCGCTACGCCGGTCCAATAATGCGCAGATGTACCTGAATCTGGCCCACAGTATCTAACAAAAGTGAGAACAACCCTCACATTTTTTTTGTGACAACACTGAAGAAATTACACTTTGCTACAATGTAAAGTACCGTTTAGTGCCAGTTCAAACAACTTGGGATCCATCTTGTGTCGCCCCAAGTCACGCGACATGAGAAATTACATTAAAGTGAATGAGAGCCATCTTAATGCACACTACTGAAGTCTAGGGATGAGCCGGACACCCCCGCGTTCGGTTCGCACCAGAACGTTCGAACAGACTGCCCGTTTCGCGCGAACATTTAGAACCCCATTGAAGTCTATGGGACTCAAATGTTCGAATTCAAAAGTGCTAATTTTAAAGCCCAATATTCAAGTTATTGTTGGAAAATGTCTTTGAGAACCCGGGTCTTGCCCCAGGGAACATGTATCAATGGAAAAAAGTTTTAAAAACTGTATTTTTTTCAGAAGCAGGACTCCTGAAAAAATTACCGTTTTTTAAAACTTTTTTCCATTGATACATGTTTCCTCGGGCAAGACCCGGGTTCTCAAAGACGCAGGTACAATATTTAAAGGAATTTTTTTTATTTTTTATTTAAGCATCATTAAAATCACTGCTCCAAGAGCAGTAATTTTAATGATGCTTAAATAAAAAATAAAAAAATGAAAAATTCCTTTAAATATTGTACCTGCTGGGTGTCTATACCTGTGATAACGTCTTTAAATAGCACAATCACCTGCCTGCCAGTAAATTAGGAAGAACTGATCTAGCTAAGCTATACAGTGTATAAATATATGTACAACTCCTAGGGATGTATATATATCCTCTACACCAGGGGTCTCAAACTCAAATTAACTGAGGGCCACAAGACAAGTTTTCATATCCCATGGGGGGCTGCATGCAAACTTTCAAACTTCAAAAACAACAGTACTGGTGTCAGCAAACGCATTATTAACCCCCCAGCATTGGTGTCAGCAAACTTATTATTACCACCAGCACTGGTGTGAGCGGACGCATTATTAACCCTGACCACTACACTGCACACCGACCACTACACTGCACACCGACCACTACACTGCACACTACACTGCACACTACAACTGACCACTACACTACACACTGACCACTACACTGCACACTACACTGCACACTACAACTGACCACTGACCACTACACAATGACCACTACACTACACACTCACCACTACACTACACGATGACCACTACATTGCACACTGACCACTACACTGCACACTGACCACTACACACTGACCACTCATCATCAGGGCACAGCACATCAGGTCACAGAGCCCAGCACATTAGGTCACAAAGCCCAGCACATCAGGGTACAGGGCACAGCGCACATCAGGGTACAGAGCCCAGGGTACAGGGCACAGCGCACATCAGGGTACAGGGCACAGCGCACATCAGGGTACAGCGCACAGCACATCAGGGTACATGGCCCAGCACATCAGGGCACAAGCCCAGAACATCAGGGTACATGGCCCAGCACATCAGGGTACATAGCCCAGCACATCAGAGCACAACAGGCCAAATCAGGGTACAGGGCACGGCACATCAGGACAGGGCACATGGCACATCAGGGTACAGGGCACAGGACACAGCACATCAGGGTACATGAGGCACATCAGGGTACATGGGGCACATCAGGGTACATGGGGCACATCAGGGCACATGAGGCACATGAGGCACATCAGGGCACATGGGGCACATGCAGCACATCAGCCACATCAGGGTACATGGGTCACATCAGAGGACATGGGGCACATTAAAGCACATCAGAGTACATGGGGCACATTCAGGGTCTATGGGGGCACAATCAGGGTACATGGGGGCACAATCATGGTACATGGGGAACATGAGGACACAATCAGGGTACATGGGGCACATCAGGGTACATGAGGGGTACATGGGGCACAATCAGGGTACATGGGGTACATGGGGGAACATGGGGGCACAATCAGGGTACATGGGGGAACATGAGGGCACATGAGGGGTACATGGGGCACACGAGGGCACAACCAGGGTACATGGGGCACATGAAGGCACGGTCCGCTCGGTGTGAAAGAGCCCTAAGGGGTTAAACAGAGGAACACTTTAATGTCCAGGTGCTTAACTGGTCTGCCTGTAATACAGATTTTTCAACAATTTAAATTATTTACTGTATCCTGAAATGAAAAATATGAGGAAGACCAATGACTGTTGAGCAGTTTGAATCCTATATCCAGCAAGAATGGCGCAATGTTCCCTTCCCAAATGTCTGGAAAATGGTCTCCCCAGTTCCTAGACATTTACAGAGTCCTGTTGCTATATTGTGGTAAACATGGCCCTTTCACAAATTTTTGGAAAATTACCTTATTTTTTTCCTTAAAATTGTACATTTCCTCAGTTAAACATTTTGTCCCGGCTTCACAAAGCACTTACTGTACGCCGACGTATCTCCAGATACGCCGAAGTAAGTACAAATATGCGCCGACCCACAAACCAAGATACCTTGATAAATAGGTTTCAGCCGCCCGGCGTTACTTTCCTACGCGGGCGTATAGTGGGCGCATATTTACGCTGGAGGCATGTGGCGCTCCTATTGATTTTCGATTCTAATATGCAAATGAGGCAAATACGGCGATTCACAAACGTACTTGCGCCCGGCGCATAATATACGCGGTTTGCGTAAGTCGTACGTCCGGCGTAAACTTATTCCCCATTTGCAACTCATGCAAAGGTATGGACCAGGGAACGAATGCCATCAAATTTTATGTAGTTTACATTGTACGTGAATAGGGCTGGGCGTAGGTTACGTTCATGACGTAGGCAGTTGTTTCGACGTGACTGTGAGCATGTGCACTGGGATACGTCCACGGGACGGCGCGAATGTGCCGTTCGTTTTAAGTACTTGTCTGGCACTTGGCCCATCATTTGCATGGGGTCACGCCTCATTAGCATGGCTCACGCCTACTTCCACCTACACCGGCTTAAGCCGACAAAATATACGCCACGCTGGTGCAACGTTGGGAGTATGACTTTGTGAATTCCATGCTTTCCTTTCTGCGCAGTGCCGGCGTAGCGTAAAGAAGATACACTACAGCGGCATAAATATGCGCCGATGTATGTGAATCCGGGCCCATATGTTTTACTATTCTCTATTGTGAATAAAATATGGGTTTATGAGATTTGCAAATCATTGCGTTCTGTATTTATGTCAATTTTACACAGTGCCCACCTTTTTTGAAATTGGGGCAATATTAAAAATAAATGTACCTGCCAGGTTACATTCAATGACATACTAATAACCTAACCGATCATCTGCAGATCACAGGTAATTCCTTTGATCTACAGATGAATGAAATGCAATAGATACAAAGGTAACAATGTTCCTTTACACAGCAACTCTGACTCAGACTAAAAGAGAAGTATGGCCAAAGCTGTAGAAAGTAAATTCTACACTCTAGTCATGAGTTGTTAAAAGGTCAGGAATACAATGACATAATGGTAAAGTATGAAAACATAGATTGTGTAATAATGACACACCGGCATAATGAACCTGCATGATGGGTTCCAAGGAAAAGATGACGAAATGCTACTTACAGAAGCCATTGCTGTCACAGAATGTAATCTCAACATAGATCTGTGTTTAGTGTTGTCAGCAAAAACTAAATCGGTGATGTTAATTGAGCTGTTAAAATAATTAAAAGATTCTGTAGGTGAGAAAGTAATATCACTGTTATCATGATTCATTGTAAGACTCTATGTTCTGCATTATTGTCTTGAATTTGAACTCAGCTAAACTCTAGACAGGAAGGAAAGACTTAGGCCGCGTACACACCATCGGACATATCCGATGAAAACGGTCCGCGGACCATTTCCATCGGATATGTCCGATCGGGAGTTTGATCCGATGGCGTGTACACACCATCGGATCAAATTCCCCGCCGCCGGACGGCGCGGTGACGCGGCGGTGACGTTGACGCCGCCGTGTCACCGCCACGTCACCGCACCAGGAAGTAAAACACTTCCGCGCATGCCCGAATCCATTCGGCGGTGGCGCGGCGGCGGTGGGGGACGACATGTCTGCTGGTAAGTGTACTAACCAGCAGACATGTCGGGCGGACAGATTCCCACCGGATAGATTTCAAAGCATGCTTTGAAATCTGTTGGGTGGAGAAATCTGTCCGCTAGCCCATACACACGAGCGGAGATGTCAGCGGACATATCCCCTCGTGTGTACGCGGCCTAATATGTACAAGGCTTACCTTGTTCAAAAATGATGGTCTTTTTCTACACAAACATCTCCCTAATTTTTCGTGTGCAGGACAGCTTCGCCGTGGGAGCACTAGGAATAAGGAGGAGCTCTAAGTGCAGTGTAGCAAACCCCCGAAGGAACTTGTTTTGTTTGTTGAGTCCGTTACTCTGCCTTCCAACCCAATCCCAGCCCCTCTGGCACACCTAGCAATGTTATTAATGGAATAACTCCACAGCAATACACAACACAGTTCTGTTTGTAGTTTACTTAAAGAAAAGCAAAGTTCAGGTTAACATTTGTCAGCCAAGACCGGTATAAATACCCAGGACTTGGTGGCTGAAACAGTTTAAAGAAACAATCAGGAACACTATGCAACCAATGAAAGCAATAAGTAACAATATGCACAGATTAAACAGTCTCCCCAACAACTTGCGGTGTGTGTGGGATGCTGTGGCTAAAGGGGAACCCCAGGCCAGCCTATGATACCACTAGTACACACCCAGTAAAATAATCTCAATACCCGTGGTGTGTCCCCTTTAAGAGCAACTGCCGCAATGTCCTGGAAGCAAAGCTTTGCGTTTAATTATCTTCACCGGCAGTGAGCTCTGTGGACAATATTTGGATGTGGTATTCTATGAAAAACGATAAAGGTTCCTGGGCAAAGCCCCCTCACCAAATCCTGTACACAGTTAGCGGTCCTCCCCTGAGCAATCAATCGATCGTAGAAGCAGGTGTGTCGCAGTGGCATTTAGTCCTTGAGCGGTTGTAGGGTGTAATTCTTTAGCATGGACAGTCTGTTCCTCTGGGCTGGAGCTGCATGAACAATCTGTTCCTCTGGGCTGGAGTTGCAGGCTGTGTGCCCCTTAGTAGGCCGTGATTCCACACACACAGAGTGCAGGAGATGCTCTCCTGATGGGGTGCAGGCAAATAGAGGCTCTGGCCTAGTTCCTCTGGCTTTTTATCTCCTCCCCACAGTCCTTTGCTGCTGCCTGATGATTTGCTCAGACAACTTCCAATAGGGAGTTTACAGACAACTTCCAATAGGGAGTTTACAAACAAGCTGTCAGGGGATGCCTACGCAGGCATCTGATACTGGGCAACAGGTCAATAGGCTGCACTAAAGTCAATAGGCACCAGGATAGTGACAAAATATAAGTTTATTAAAGGTTAAGCGCACGTGAAAAACAATCGTGGAAAACCCCCAAGACAAGCAAGCATAACACAGCAAACCCCAAACCACTAATCAACAAATATATACAAGGTGGGAGCATATATACCAGGTCAAGCAGGGATATGAGGAACAAGGGGAAACAGAATCCAGGACAGGGCAGGGATCAAATCAGGAGAGTCCAGGACAGGGCAGGGATCAAATCAGGAACAGGTTGGCTCCAGCTAACAGATCAGGCAGGTAACAGGCTGACAAGGAAAATACTGAAGCCCTGAGCTCCAGTTTAAGGCGGGCTTAAATACCTGTGCCAATATAACTTGGGAGACACCTGCTGGTGGCCACCAGAACTGCACCCCTGTTACTGGAGGGAACAGTGCCACCAGCAGGTGACCCAAGTCATGACACAGATCATGACACAAGCAGTTCTCAGTGTCTGTGTGAAGAGAGAAAAGGGGGGGGGGAGTGTGGTGATAAAATCCCACACTGATGCAGCAGACAGTTCTCCCATCCTAGATTAGATCAGTCTGGAGAAGTACCGGCTACAGCAGTCTGAACTCATGTTTGGACTGAATTTAGCTTGTTCTGGTTGCGGCGTTATTACTACCATTACTACATTTGACGAGGGAGCTGTGGTGGCTCAACGTGATTGGCACTGCGCTGACAAGCCATTCACCTCTGCAGCCAAGGGTTTGGATCCCGGTCTCGGCTACATGTGAATTGAGTTTGGTGGTCTCAGCCCGGCTCCCGGTGGGTGTGCTATGCAAGGTACGCCTGTGCTTAGTACGCCCACCCCCCCCCCCCACAAAAACCACCACACTTGCACGCACACGAAATTGGTTTAAAAAACACATGCACTTTGGCCATGCGGTCTCTTAAAATAAAGAGAGGCGAAGGGGGAGTCCCTCTGCCCCATTGGGGTCCCGTTGGGCCCCAGTTGGGCTCCCAAGAGGAGCAGGTAGGGCGGGGTGAGTGGGAGGCCCCCCTTCACACCCGCCATTGCCACCAGGGGCATGGAGAAGGATGGCGATTGCCTCCGGGGGGAGGGTCTGCCTACTCCCAACTCCTGCAGTCCGGCTCCTCTCTCTCGAGTTCACGCACAAAATACACTTAAATAAAAAAAAAAAGAACATAATTATTACTACATTTGACAGCTTCCTGCTCAGGTTGGTTGTTAGGAAGTCAGCAGTTGGTGGCATCGTAACAACCAGTGACATATTCCAATCTGATTCTGGGGATTCTGACTGACAGCTGAATCTAAACAAAGGGGTGGGGATGATATAAAGAAATTACATAAAAGAGGTTTGCCCCCAAAAACACCATACTGGGGCCCTTGGATTTGATATGAATTTTAAGGGAGATTCCCAAGGAAAAACAAAACATGTAGCACCCCCAAAAATCCATGGCAGTCCCAGTTCTGAGTAAGCAGCCTGACTGGCCAGGAAAAGAGTGGGGAGGCAGCATGTGCCTTCTACTCACAAACAGGGCTCAAGTCCTGCGGGAATGCGTGGGAACGGAGTTCCTGCACTTTTTTCACAACAGGAACTCAGTTCCCTTTGCAGGACTAGAGCAGCCGAGCCGCCGAGCCGCCCGAGCCAATCCTTCACTAAGCGACGATGCCAAGCTTGAGTCACTGTCAGCGGCAGGCGAACCTTAGTAATCCTTTATGTTACTGGCCGCTTCCTATATATGGATTCATCGGGTAGTGTATTCCGTCACTTCCCCGAAGCCGCAATGTCTCCTGGGAGCTTTTGTCATTGTTACCAGGAGACATTGCGGAGGTATGCCGCAAGTTATCGCAGGATTTAGAAAGAACTTGCGGTTTAGTAATCATGCATATGAGCGTGTCGTTTTTTTTTTTTTTGGTGGGGGAATGGATCTTGGGTGGGAGTTCCCACACTTTTTTCCCCAGGTCTTGACCCCTGCTCCAAAACCATACTGGGCCACATGGAGCACATTGCATATGTTGTACAGATGCACCACTTCACAGAGAGGTTTAGGTCATCCCCCAGCCATGTTATGTAAAATAATTTAGCATTTTTAGACAAGTATATATTTATTAGCTATTAAAAACTGATACCGGTAAAAACAAACATAATTCACCTTATATCCAAAGTAGAGTAGATTAATTACCATGCATATTCAAAATATCTATGGTATAATAAGTTAAAAACAATAAGACAAAAACAAATTTTAGAAATAAATACATTTCATTAATCTAAGTGAGTGGAGGAGTACGGATGTAACATAGATCATTACTATCAAAACATTTTTTTCCTATGAACAATAATGCTAAGATAAAGAAGAACGACAAAACAAAAACAGGAAAAAAATAAAATTGCATTTTATTGTTTCACTTTCAGCATTAGTAAAATTGCTGTTTTCCATCAAAGGGGATTTCATTTATTTTTTATTTTTTGATGCATGTTCTTCAGAGCAGTGCAATGTCATTTATTTGACAACCCCATTGCCTATCAGGCTAGACAATGGCCATTTCTGACTTCTAAAATATGTCTTCAACTGACCACAGGTTTGTGCGGCTTATCACTGGAGAACCACTTCCAGGTTTGTTTGCTCCTCTTCTTCAGTGGGTGGGAATGGTCTGTGCAGAAACGGGTGACCCACCTACAGGATTTTTAGCCCAGGTAATGATGTATGAAGTGACATGCAGCATCTCTATTGATCCTCTGGAATAGGCTCCTGATGACATCCATATAGACAAAATGCATTGGGTGGGACTTGCGTACTGTGATATTAGCACACTAAAAGGAGGCCACCCACAGAGCAGTAAATGCATGGGTATGGTGCTCGATTCATGCCTTAGCTGTCAGATCCCTAGTGCTGACTGAGCTGAACGCTGGATTGTTTTTAATGTTTTTAATGTGACCTTTTAATAATGAAGTTGTTTAATGCTATGAACTTTTTTGTTCTTCCTTGAACGGGACCTTCTTTTTATGAGCGTTATGAAGATTGCAGAATTCAAGGGATTCCTGTGCTTTTCAGCATTGTCACCCTGCACTGTTTGTCAATTTTTTACCAAATAGTCAATTGAATCTGGGGAGTTAAGCCCCATACACACTATCAGTTTTCTTTCAGGTTTTTCTCTTCAGGTTTACCAAAACCATGTAGTGCAAGGGCCTGCCTGATTGCATACAAATTGACCTCATATTAGATGGTTTTGGTAAACCTGAAGAGAGAAACCAGCAGAACTGAGCGTGTATGGGGCTTGTGTTATACTACTGGTGTGCATCGCGAAGGGTGTGGAGGATGTTTATTCAACCACTTGAGGACCCCTTCACGCCGATATAAGTCGGCAGAATGGCACGGCTGGGCACAATCACGTACCTGTATGTGTCTCTTTAAGCCCAGCCGTGGGGTCGCGAGCAATTCGCGAGCGATTCTATGTATTAGGGTGAAAAACCTTCTGTAGTGCAGCAGTCCCCCAGAGCCCCCCTTTTACTTACCTGAACCAGATCTTTGCAGCAAAAAGAATGAGCACAGCAGCTCCAGCCACTGCATCAGGTCCTCGTTGGATAGAATGATCACAGCAGGAGCCATTGGCTCCTGCTGCTGCCAATAAAATCCAGTGACATGGGAGCCAGGGGCAGGGCCGAGTCCTGTTGTCTGTGTCAAAGGACGTAGCAACAGGACTTGGGAGCCGACCTGCATGTTTGCCCCCATGGAATACAGCTTTCTGTGGGGGCACTCGATGCAGAGGAGGAGCCAGGAGCACCGGTTGCGGACCCCAGAAGAGTAGGATCAGTCCACTTTGTTTAAAACCCTTGCACAGAGGAGGTACCGTATTTATCGGGGTATTGCGTGCTCCCGCGTATAGCGCGCACCCCTAAAGTTGCCAGAATTCCTGTAAAAAAAAATGTTATAACAGTAACAGTTTTGGTGTCTTGCCCAGCGTCCATCGTCCGGTCCGGTGTCCGTCTGCGGCCTCGGTGGTGTCCTCCCGGCTTCTCCAGCGCTGTCTCCAGTCGAATCCCTGCTTCCCGCGCTCAGTTTGAACGCCTCCGCCGACATTTACCGAGTGCAGTACACTCGGGAACATTCGGCCAGGCTCGGCTTCGCTCTGCTCACGCTCTGTGACGTTTATGCATGAGCACGAGCGAAGCCGAGCCTAGCCGAATGTACCCGAGTGTACTGCACTCGGTATATGTCGGCGGCTCACTTCAAACTGAGCGCGGGAAGCGGTTATCGACGTATATCGCACACCCACGATTTTCCCCTTATTTTAAAGGGAAAAAAGTGCGCGGTATACGCCGATAAATACGGTAAGTATAGCATGTTTGTTACTAAAAAACAAAACAAAAAAAAAACCTTTACAACACCTTTAATGTTAATGTGGCACTCACATACATAGGTCCTTCTCTTGTGCACAACTTACTGTAATGTAAATTACTGTAATTTTTTATTTGGATTCTATTCTTGTATGAAGGTTCAATTATGCCACCCCTGAAAAAGAGCGAGTCTCAAAACAGGTCAAAATATGGGCTTCATCTATGATATACAGTACATGAATTAAATACGTTGGAATATGTTACACTGCATGTAGATATATAATTCCAGTAATTTCAGCAATAAATTACTAATAATAATTACGAGGTCATGGCCTCGGTTTTTCTATTGTATGTTTTGAATTTATCAATAATAAAGCTTTGTTAAATTTAAATTTTGGTTTGGCCATGTGTACCTCAAAAGATTCATCTTTCTGATTCTGTTCAGTAGTTTTAGATACATGGGCTTGGATTTTTGCCGCCCATACATGATCCCTTTTTCTAGTTTATATCTGACTTTCTAGTTCATTTATTTTCTAATTCTCTACCTTGTCCTGCTGATTTCTAACAACACTTAGGTATGTAAAACTTTAGAAATACTCCTATAGGGAAAATTTATTGTACAATATATACACCATCCCTGTGGAATGACTTTTTGAATCCACCTGACCTTATCTCTTCTCCTTTAAACTATATTAATGGTCGTGGTTGATGTTGAACGAACATTTGACAGCATTGGTTCAGGACACTATTGAATCATTTCATAAAGTCTGGTATCTTACTGATGACCTGAGATCGCTGACGACGTAATTGGATCCGACTTGATGGGTCTTGGGGTTCTGGACGGTAGCTCTCCTACTTCTCCTTCTCTTCTATACTTTCCTTCTTCTTCTTCCCTTCCTTTCCCTTTCAGGAATTCTCGAACATGGGCCTTTTTGTTTAGGCGCCGTCCCTAGTGTTCGATTTACTTCCGATTTAATGCCCGAGGACAATGGTCCTGGGGATCTAGAGATTTGGGGCAGGATGCTGATAGTCCTAACTTTTACCTATTTTCATTTTATTTTTTTGTTGTTGCACTTTGGTTCATACCCAGAAGATTTTTTAGAACTGATATATATTTCTGTGGATCATTATATGATTTATATGACTGTTGTATGGACCTTTGATCTCATTGGCAACCAAATGCTGATGTTTTGAGACACTTTTGTACTGTTGTATAAACCTTTTCAATAAAAATAATTGAACATAAACTAGATTAATGATAGCTGGTTTGTGTGTCTCTTGGGGGCTCCCTTGCCCTCCAGGGTGGGTCACCTCTTTTCCCTGGTTCCCGATTTCTTTTTGACGCCCTCCTTCTGATAAGACATGTGAATGAAGTTTGGGTGTTTCACAACAGATGCCTTTGTGTTTATATGAACTATGACAATGTGTTACGTACCTCGTGGATGGAGCCTAGTATGCAGGAAGGAGCCCCTCTTACCGCCCGGGTTCAGGGGCTGCTGGAGTGGGGACAGCAAGCCCGGGAGCGCGTGGGGTAAGAGTGCCTGGTGATGATAGCAGACCGGCCGGAATGGAGATCTTGCGGACAGGCAGTGTAGGAGACAGCGTCTCTGGAGAGCCACCAGAACCGGATAGCGGTAACTGCTAAAACAAGCCGGTTAGATGCAAGGCAGGAGCAGGTAAGCGGTCAACAAGGATCAGATGGGCGGATCAACCGAAAGTCACTCTAGCGGAGGTAGCGTTGTCAAAGTTCAAGCACAGGTCTGGTAACGATGGGCAGGAGAGCAGAGCGTAGTCGGAGCAAGCCAGGGGTCGGTAACGGTATTCATGCAGTCGGACGGAGCCGGGTCAGAAACAGGGTCAACAGGTATCGGGTATAAGCAGGTATCAGGTTTCACGGTTTGCGGACACTAAGCTGCAGATCAGACAGCAAGGTGTCACTGCTGCTGCTGAGCTTTTAAAAGGTAGATGGGCTTAGCGCGCGCTCCCGCCGTGCACGCGCGCACTCCCGTGGCGCAGACGCGCGGCGTGCACGCGCGCGCACGACAGGTGCGCGCACGCGCGGCGCGCAGATGCGCGCAACTGGGGCACGAGCTCGAGCAACAGGGGCTCGTCGGAGCCCACAGGTAGGTCCCTGACATTGCCCCCCCCAAGGGGCAGCCTCCGGATGCCAAATCGGGTTCTTTTTTCAGGGTGAGCGGAAAATAAATTGCGGATCAGTCTCTGTGCATGGATGTTGTTTTCGGGTTCCCAGGAATTGTCTTCTGGGCCATACCCTTTCCATTTTACTAAAAATTGTGTTTGCCCTTGCCGCTTCCTGCAGTCGAGGATGGCCTCCACAACGTATTCCTCACACCCATCAACAAAAACGGGTTCTGGGGGACTGGCCCCCCTGTCAGGAAAGGGATCCGGAACTGCAGGTTTCAACAATGACACATGGAATACTGGATGAATTTTCAAAGAATCAGGTAAGGATAGTTCATACGATACCTCATTGATCTTCCTTCGTATTGGAAAAGGCCCCATGAACTTTGGTCCCAACTTCTTTGAAGGACAGGCCAACTTGAGGTTAGTTGTAGATAGCCATACCTGGTCACCTGGCCGAAGATCCAATTCGCCTCTCTTCTTCCGGTCAAAGAACCTCTTACTGGCAGCTTGGGCTTTAGTCACTGCTTCCCGTAATACCTGGTTGTTGCGGCTGAGAAACTCCATCGTACTCTGCACTGCCGGGACTGGGGATTCTGAAAAAAAGTCAGGTAGAAAGGTTAGGTCAAAACCATAACTGGCAAAGCAAGGGGATTGCCCAGTGGCTGAGTGGTTGGCGTTGTTATACGCGAACTCCGCTAAAGGTAACAGGGAAACCCAATCGTCCTGAGAGAAGGACGTAAAGCACCTAATGTATTGTTCAAGAGTCTGGTTGGTCCTCTCTGTTTGCCCGTTGGTTTGGGGGTGATAAGCTGAGGAAAAGGAGAGTTTAATCTTCAGGGTTTCACATAGGGATTTCCAGAAGCGAGACGTGAATTGAACTCCTCTGTCAGACACGATGTTGGAGGAAATTCCATGTAGTCGGACGATCTCCTTGATGAAGATACGAGCAGTCTCTGCGGCTGTTGGGGTACTCTTTAAGGGAAGGAAATGAGCCATTTTGGATAGGCGATCCACGACCACAAAAATTGCCGTGCACCCCTCCGAACAAGGAAGCTCTACTATGAAATCTATGGAAATCATCTCCCAGGGTCTATTGGGTACAGGTAGGGGTTTCAACAGTCCCCAGGCTCGGCTTCTTGTGGTCTTGTTCCGATTACAAGTGGGGCATGAGTTAACGTATGTTTTGCAGAGATCTTCCAGGTTTGGCCACCAGAAGGTACGACGTACCAGTTCGAGGGTTTTCCGAACCCCAAAGTGCCCTGCCAACGGGTGGTCATGAAGGAGTTTCAGGACTTCCACACGATTTGTTTCTGGAACGAAGATTTGGCTACCTCTCCAAAACAGTCCATCCCTAGATGTTAAGGTGATGCTGGAAGGTTTGGAGGCGTCTGTGGATGCTTCTCTAATTTGGGAGAGTAGATCAGACTGGAGAAGTAGGAAGTTACCTGCTGGTAGAATGGTGTCAGGGACCGATATATCCTTGGGGTTATCATGCATCCGGGATAGTGCGTCTGGCTTGACGTTCTTTGAACCTGGTCGGTATGTGATGTGAAAACAGAAGCATGAGAAAAACAGTGCCCAGCGGGCTTGACTGGGCTTCAACCTTTTAGCGGATCTCAGGTATTCAAGATTTTTGTGATCGGTATAAATTAATACTGGGTGGGCTGCGCCTTCTAACAGGTACCTCCATTCCTCCAAGGCGGTCTTGATGGCAAGTAACTCACGATCTCCGACATCATAATTTCTTTCCGCAGGAGAAAGTTTCCGGGAAAATAACCCAACGGGATGCATTAGGTCTTTATCCCTCTGGCGTTGGGAGATAACAGCTCCCACTGCGACTTCAGATGCGTCAACCTCGAGGATATAGGGTAGAGCAGGATCAGGGTGACTGAGGATCGGGGCTGACGTGAAAAGCTTCTTGAGTCGGTCAAAGGCCTTTTGAGCTTCTGGGTTCCAGTGAAAACGTAGGTTTTGTCTGGTTAATTGGGTGATGGGAGAAATTATTGCAGAAAACCCCCTGATAAATCTTCTATAGAAGTTTGCAAACCCTACGAAGCGTTGTACTCTCTTCTTGTCCAGGGGTACTGGCCAGTCGAGGATAGCAGACACCTTCTGAGGATCCATCTTAATCCCGGTGGGGGAAATTACCAGACCCAGGAACTGGATGGTCCGTCGTTCAAATTCGCATTTCTCCGCCTTGGCGTACAATCTGTATAGCCGGAGCCGGTGGAGGACCTTATGAACATGCTCTTGGTGTCTGTCTAATGATCTGGAAAAGACTAAAATATCATCAAGATAGACAATTACAAAGATGTCCAGAAAGTCTCTGAGTACGTCATTAATGAAATGCTGAAAGGTGGCGGGCGCATTACATAGTCCGAAGGGCATGACCAGGTATTCGTAGTGACCGAATCGGGTATGAAAAGCTGTCTTCCATTCGTCCCCCTCCCGAATACGGACCAGGTTGTAGGCCCCTCTCAGGTCTAGCTTGGTGAAGACGGTGGCCGACCTCAGTTTTTGGAAGAGCTCGGGTACCAGGGGTAGCGGGTACCGTTTTTTCACCGTGATATTATTTAGCTCCCGGTAATCCACACACGGACGGAGAGACTGGTCCTTTTTGGTAACGAAAAATATTCCGGCGCCTGCTGGGGAGGTAGAAGGCCGGATGAACCCCTTGTCCAAGTTTTCGTCTATATATATTTTTAGGGCCTCCTGCTCCTTTTCTGACAATGGGAAGATACGCCCAAAAGGAATTTTGGCCCCTGGGAGGAGCTCGATCGGACAATCATAGGGGCGATGGGGCGGAAGGGAGTCGGCCCCCCGTTTACTAAAAACGTCCAGGAAGTCATGATAGGGTTCAGGAATGCACTGAAGCAGGCTTGGGTCAGAGTCCATACATAGTAAGGTGGAAGGTGAGCTGGTGGGTCCGGGTATACAGTATTGCTGGCAGTAAGGGGACTGAAAAGACACCTCCCCAGACGCCCAATTAATCTGAGGGTTGTGGGCCTGAAGCCAGGGCAGGCCAAGGATTACCGGAAACAGAGGAGAGGAAATGACATCTAGGACCAATAGTTCCTTGTGTTGAGGTGCGATTAAAGCAGGCAGAGGAAGAGTCTCTTGGGTTACCTGTCCTGAACTGATGCGGGAACCGTCGGCCAAGAAAACAGAGAGTCCATGGGTCTTTCTTCGCAAGGCGATGCTGTGCAGGTTGACAAAGGCAGCATCGATGAAGCAGCTGCACGCGCCGGAGTCAAGGATGGCATTGACTGGAATAGTCCTTCCCTGGCACTGTAACGAGAAAGGTAGAGCAAGGTGGGTTGCATTAGCCGACAAGGCTGAGAAGTTGACAGGAGCTGAGAGGAGGCACTTACGTATCTTGACAGGACAGTTGCGAACGTAGTGGCCAGTCCCGCCGCAGTACATGCAAAGGTTAAGTTGGCGACGACGTGCCCGCTCTTCAGGTGGTAGTGTTGGCCGCATGAGGCCAAGTTGCATGGGTTCAGATGAGTCCTGGTTGGTGCTGGGGGGATTTGGGTAGGTAGGAGGCAGGTAGCGAGAAGCCGGCATAGGTACCCTTGCAGTCATCCAGGTGGGGCGGTTTGGCTGAGAAGATCGCTCCGCCCGGCGTTCCCGAAGCCGGCGGTCGATCTGAATGGCCGTGGTAATCAGATCCTCAAGGGTCTCAGGCACCCCCACTCGAGCGAGTTCGTCTTTCAGGTTTTCGGAAAGGCCCAAGCGAAACTGGTGCCGCAGGGCTGCATCGTTCCATTGAGTGTCCGCGCTCCAGCGCCTAAAGTCTGTGACATAGTCCTCAGCCGCTCTGCGACCTTGCTGGAGCGTGAGTAGGGCAGACTCTGCGGTGGCGGCTCGTTGAGGGTCATCATATAGCCGAGCCATGGCCTCAAGGAAGGCGAACAGGGTCCGCGTCTGGTCACCATTCTCTTCGAGCAGCCGGTGGGCCCAGGTCTGAGGGTCCCCTTGTAGTAGGGAGATTACGAATCCCACTTTGGTGGCCTCTAAGGAAAAGGTCCTGGGTTGCAGGGCGAAGTAGAGCTCGCAGGCGCTACGGAAGGCTCGGAATTTGGTGCGGTCGCCAGCGAATCGCTCTGGCAATGGAACTCTTGGTTCAGGTGGGAGCATTACCACCGAAGGAGCAGAAACAGCCGATGCGGATCTGGAGGTTGAAGGAGCAGCTGGGTCACTGGGAGCAGCCAGGCTGTGTACTTGTCCTTCTAGCCTAACGTAGCCTTCCTGTAGGTTCTTTACTGCTTCTGTGAGAGACGCCAGGTGTTTGCAGATTTCGTCTATGGCAGGGGCTATTCCCGCAGGCTCTGACATGGCTGTCTGATACTGTTACATACCTCATGGATGGAGCCTAGTATGCAGGAAGGAGCCCCTCTTACCGCCCGGGTTCAGGGGCTGCTGGAGTGGGGACAGCAAGCCCGGGAGCGCGGTGGGGTAAGAGTGCCTGGTGATGATAGCAGACCGGCCGGAATGGAGATCTTGTGGACAGGCAGTGTAGGAGACAGCGTCTCTGGAGAGCCACCGGAACCGGATAGCGGTAACTGGTAAAACAAGCCGGTTAGATGCAAGGCAGGAGCAGGTAAGCGGTCAACAAGGATCAGATCAACCGAAAGTCACTCTAGCGGAGGTAGCGTTGTCAAAGTTCAAGCACAGGTCTGGTAACGATGGGCAGGAGAGCAGAGCATAGTCGGAGCAAGCCAGGGGTCGGTAACGGTATTCAGGTAGTCGGACGGAGCCGGGTCAGAAACGGGGTCAACAGGTATCGGGTATAAGCAGGTATCAGGTTTCACGGTTTGCGGACACTAAGCTGCAGATCAGGCAGCAAGGTGTCACTGCTGCTGCTGAGCTTTTAAAGGGTAGATGGGCTTAGCGCGCATGCGCGCACTCCCGCCGTGCACGCGCGCGCTCCCGCGGCGCAGACGCGCGCCGTGCACGCGCGCGCACGATAGGTGCACGCGCAGATGCGCGCAACTGGGGCACGAGCGCGAGCAACAGGGGCTCGTCGGAGCCCACAGGTAGGTCCCTGACACAATGTGTACTCACAAAATGTACCTTATTAATAATATGTATATATTTTTTTTCTACTCTTGACAATATTTTTCTGCATGCCATCTGATCATAGAAAGCTCCTGAAGAAGTGGCTAATATAAACCCGCAAAACATGTAGAGCAACCAATATATGGATGGTATCTATGTTCTATCTGTGATGAAAGGACGTACTGTATTTATTGGCATATAACACTCACTTTTTACCCTGAAAATAGAGGGTAAACTGTGCCTGTGTCTTACAGTAGGTGACCATGATAATGTGTGAATCTCGCTGCTTTTATCAGAGAGATCGACCACCTACGAGCCCTGTCATGGAAGCCAGCACCGAGCTGGCTCGCCGGGAAGCGAAAAATGTGTTGAAGCCGACATACTTTATACACAGGGGGTTGTAGAATTTTTTTTTCCAGAAACATTCCTCTTAACCCTCCTCTTATGTTAGATTTCTGTTACTATCCATGATGTTAACGGGTCGGTTTTGACACGTGTCTTAAATCAGCCATAAAATACCCTCTGAACAATTATTTATCATCCAATGTGTTTCTTACCTCTTGGTTACCTTGTTAGGCTTCTTTATCCTTGAAAAGATTGGTTTTAATATTTTTGGTGTGACCCCTTAAACCAGGGGTTCTCAACCTTCTAGTGCCATGACCCCTTGATAAAATTTCCCAAGTTGTGGGGACCCCTAACAGTAAAATTATTTTCGTAGTGTGGGTTGTCGGCACCCAAGGCAAGAAAAGTAATTTGCACCCCAAACCCACAGACATTTAGCGCTCCCTGAGTTCTTTTAATAGCAACTATAATCGCAGGTAGTGTCACTCACTGTGTCTCCGGCTTCACTGTGTCTCCGACTTTGTGGTGTATTGTAGAAGTGACACCTATGCCAAAATCAGGAGATAGGGTCTCCTCCAGCCCCTCCCACTTCACATTCCTCAACAGTCAGCTGACCTCTAGTCTTTGCCCCCCCGCTATGCCGTGAACTGAATGGGCACCTGCGAAAAGGCTGAGTGGGCAGGTGTGGGCTCCAGGGATAGCCCTGCTGGGTGGCTCCAAAAAGGCTGAGAGAGTGATGCAGGCTTCAGGAACAGCCCAGGATTTGGTGACCCCTGTCAAATCATCATTTGACCCCCAAAGGGGGTCCCCACCCCCAGGTTGAGAACCACTGCCTTAAACCTTTCTTGATAGCATACCTCTCATTTTCAAATTTAAAAAATGGTTGAATAAAGTCAGCAACCCTGAAATGTATTGGTCCTATGTTTCTTTACTTTATTTAGAGAAGCAGACAAGCAGGCAAAGAGATAGGCCCCTCCCTAACTACATCTCACAGGGTTGAGAGGTGATTGTCTGTCCGTGTCACTAAGCAGAGAGAGTGTTTATGATTTCAGTTTTGGCACTTATTAGTGTCCTATAATCCTATATTATAACTGGGTCAGAATTGACCCTAACACCATAAACGTCTTAATTTTCACCACAGTATTTTATAATTTAGTGAAAAGGATTGTTTTTCTATTACATTGTTTAAATAAAGGTTCCTGACAAAGTGAAAAAATGTTGATGCAATAAACAAATTTATGTGATACTTATAGACATTCAAAACCTGAAAACGGGTCCGTTCTGACCCTAACACAAGAGGAGGGTTAAAGTTAGGGTGCGTGTTATACGCCTCTGTGTGTTATACGCCGATAAATACGGGTATACAAATTCTCACTCAATTGTCACGATAATTTTTTTATCTTTATTCTGGGAATATATTATTATATATATTTTTGTAATAAAGAACTTTTGTAATTTTCTTAATCCATTCCTGACTATGCAATATCAGTTTATATATGTTACCATCAAAGTCCAAATATAGCCTCTCCCTTTCTTTATCTACATGTTCCCTTTATAGCTTACCTGGTGCCAACCTGCTTTTCCTTGATCTGTCTATTTGAACCAAGGCACCATGGAGCTTGCAACTTTGAAAATTGAAATATAACTGCTGTAAGAAATATTGTAGTCATGTGAGGTTTAGTGTCATGGGTTGAAAACCTAGATGATGTAATAATACCACGCCATCATTTGTCTATATGTTTCCAAAGGAAAGGTGATGAAACACAATGTACTCATATATTTGAAATCAGTGCTGCCTTAGGACTTAGTCTTAAACAAAGATTTGTTTTAATGCTGTAAGCAGAAACCAAGATAATTGTCACTAAGACAGTATTCAATGAGAGGGATACACAATGCCTTCCATAAATAGATCTTCTATGGATCAGAAGACTCTGAAAAGAGAAACTAAGCTAAATGTTCGGGTCATATGTTCTAGTAAGACCGGATGTGCTGCATTTTTGTCTTTATCACCAGTGCTCTCTAAACAATGACATAGCTAGGTTTGAAAATGTAGATGCTGTAATAAAGCCACACCAACAAACCACCATTTACTGTCTTAGAAAGAACAGTATAGGAGACTTATTCACATAGCTACCTCTAATCTTCCCATTAGTCCATGTATTCTTGACCAAAACAAAGAATGAAATAAAGACATATAGAACATGTACAATGGAAGTTTCTTCATGTTCACTGTCATGTAAACATGATACTTTGATCCGGTACCATCATAAGGGATAAAAAAAGTTGTCCCTGACATAGCAATAGTATTAGGCTCCATGTACACGGGACACTTTTACAACTGCTCCTAAATGATTATGCTTGGTAGATAGTAACCCAAGTTTAAAACGCCTGTTTAGCCGCGTTTGCATTTAGAAGCGTTTCAATAATAAAAAAATAAATTTAAATGGGCAAAAACGAAAAAAGCCTATAAACGAAGTGTTTAGTCGCGTTTGGCGTCTGAAACATGGAAATTTTATGAGTCTGAACCCATTTTTTTGCTTTCAAAGAAACGCTGTTAAACGCAACTGCCTAAAAAATGGCAATAAATGAGACTGTGTACATGGTCACATAGGATAACATTGAATGAGTTCAAGGGTAGTTGAAAAAAGCATCAAACTGTCTCTGAACGTTTATGTTTAGCAGCGTCCTGTGTACATGGGGCCTTATAGCACTGCATTTCTTGTTATGCATTTTTGTGTTTATTTCTATCTAAAATATTTTTTATATGTTTTTTTTTATAGGGCTGGGAATGTTTGTAAGCCATCTTGTGACCCCTGTGACTACGACAGAGAGTCGTGGAAAATTCAAGTGTCTATGGTTGTCACTAGACCAGAATTCAAAGGGAAATCTTTCAATGGCAACATCTGTCACTTTGATGAGATTTCTCTCCCACTTATGCTGCGTACACACGATTGGAATTTCCAATGTAAAAAATCCGACAGACTTTTTCCAGCGGAAATTCCAATCGTGTGTAGCTTCCCCTGCACTCCCAGTATGAAATTGCGAGTGCTTTCACACTGAGGCGCTGCGCCGGTAGAACATTAAAAAAAGTCTTGCAAGCAGCATCTTTGGGGGGCAAAAGCCTGATCGTGTGTACGTGGCATTAGACCCCTTTCACACTAAGCCGTTTTACAGGCGATTGTGGGCTAAAAATAGCACCTGTAAAGTGCCTGAAAAACGCCTCCCCTGCACTCCTAGTATGAAATTAAGAGTGCTTTCACACTGAGGCGCTGCACTGGTAGAACGTTAAAAAAAGTCTTGCAAGCAGCATCTTTGGGGGGGGGGGGTGGATAAGTGGTGAATACACCGCTCCTCCACCGCTTCTACCCATTAAAATGAATAGGCACTACTGCCGAAGAACCTGCAAAGCGATTCGGCAGCAAAGCTACACGGTGCATTTAACCCTTTATTCGGCCGGCTAGTGGGAGTTAAAAGCACTCTGCTAGCGGCTGAATATCGCCACTAAAATGACGGTAAATCGCCGCTATAACTATCAACGTTTTACTGCCATCGCCCACCCGCCCTAGTGTGAAAGCAGCCTGATGCCGCATACACACGACCGTTTTGAATGTCATGGAAAAAACAACGTTTTTCTCAACGTGATTCTTGTCAAGTGAAAAAAAATGAGAAAAAATAGAGCTTGTTCTAAATTTTTAATGCCCATTTTTCACGTCGAGAAAAATGCTCTGGAGCCTACACACGATCGTTTTTAATGACCAATTTAAAAAATTGCATTTTTCTCGTCATGAAAAACGGTCGTGTGTCAGGCCGTGTACACACGGCAGAGAACCTCGACGGGCAGAACACATCATTCCGCCCGTCGAGGTTCTCTGCCGGCCGTCGAAAAACCCGCCCGTCGGGAATGGCAACCGACGTCGAGCAGACGGGGACGGGCGGGGCGATACACACGGCCGATCCTCCGCTGGAACACATCATTCCGCCCGTCGAGGTTCTCTGCCGGCCGTCGAAAACGGCGACCCGCCCGTCGGGAATGGCAACCAGCCATTCATCCAAGCGGGCCGTCGAGCAAAAAGAGAGCGTGCTCTCTTTTCGCTCGACGGGATTCCCGACGGGCGGGGCGAGCGCTCCGTGTACACACGGCCGAGGTCCTCGCTGGAATGCAGCTTCCAGCGAGGTTCTCGCTGGTTTCCAGCGAGAACCTCGGTCGTGTGTACGCCGCCTAAGCGGCATTAGTGTTGTGACCCGAAGACAACAATTGTCATGGATTCCAACTATTCAATACTGTTTCCAAAAAGCAAACAAAAAAGAAGACAGTTTTGGCTAGAGAATATTTTAAATTTTACTTATCCTATCAACGAAAAAAAATGGATAAACCTAAAAGCACACAGAAACAATCAACACTTCTGCAGCACTTTTGCAAGCTCAAAAAAAATAAATAAACTTCTACACACAGTTATCTAAGATTCAGGGGGGGGGGGTGTGCTGACCATTCTATAAATAAATGGATTGAAAATATACTTATATAGGTGTAGAGGCTTGCTACTTTCATAGCTGGCGCTGCCTTAAATTTATAGGGTAGTCAGAGATTTAACTACCTCTGACTGTATTGTTTTACTGTTCCAGCCGTGGCTCTACTGTGAGTGACCACTATTGTTGTCTGGGGTGTTGGTCCCACCCCAGGCCAAGGGTGGCAGCAGTCGAGTCAAAGTGTATTGGGTGTTTTTCCTCTGCAGCCAATCAGTAGGGGTTGATCGCCTCGCTGTGCATGCTGGGGGAGATTACTTGAGGTACAGACGTCATTAGTTCGGGGTCGTCGTGGTCCGTCCCTGGTCAGTTGACCCACCACCCCCCATGTGTGGCCTTCATGGCCGGGGGTGCGTGTTCAAGTGTTTCTGGCTCTGGGATCCAAAAGCAAGAATTCACATGGCTATGTGCTTTTTAAAAACAGGGGAAGGCAGTCTATGTAGTATAGCCTTTATTCTTGTGCTGAACAATCATTTGTCCAAAGCATGTAATAATAAGTAATCCATATAGGATATTTATTATTATCCTTGATTAGGCAAAATTATAGGGAGTTTAACTGGGTGATAAAAAGGAACAATCAGTAGAAGAAGAATATGACGTAATGGGGACAAGGATACAGACTAAACATACATTGTTCACTCAACTGCACTAGGAAAACAAAGAATGGAAATAGTGAAGACGTGTTCTTCTATAGAAATTTACAATGCATAAATAAAAAAAAATAGGATAAAGGTGAAAGCAATGTAGAATGTAAATTGGAATGTAAAACAGTAGTGCATTGTGTGAGTAAATTCTAAAGTAATCTTTCATATTATACCCTGATCAGCCATAACATTATAAACACGGACAGGAAAGTGAATAACATTGATTATCTCATTACAATGGCACCTGAAAGTGGCTTTGATATATTCGGCAGCAAGTAAATATGTTGTTCCAAAAGTTGATGTGTTAAATGTTGACAAAAATGGGCAAGTGTTGGGATTTGAGTGACTTTGACAAGGGCCAAATTGTAATGGCTATATGACTGGGTAAGAGCAACTCCAAAACTGCAGCTCTTGTGAGATATTCTGGGTCTGCAGTGGTCAGGACCAACCAAAAGTGGTTCAAGGAAGGAAAACCAACAAACTGGTTTTGCTAAAAAGGCTTCAGAACATACCGTGCATCTCAGTTTGTTGCATATTGAGCTGCGTACTCCAGTCGTGCTCAAGCTGACTTATGTCCACGCCATAAAAGCCTACAATGAACACGTGAGCATCAGAACTGGAGCACAAAGCAATGGAACAAGAAGGTGGCCTGGTCTGATGAATCCTGTTTTCTTACATCATGTGGATGGCTGGGTGAGTGTGTGTCACTTACCTGGGGAAGCAATGGTACTAGGGTGCTCTATGTACCAACTTACAGAGCCTAAATGATCTGTTACTGACAACTTGTCTCAATGTGTCAGGGCTGTTTTAGTGACAGAATAGGGACCTACTCAATATTAAGGGGGTGGCCATAATGTTATGGTGGGTGGTCATAATGTTATGGCTGATTAGTGTATGTGAAATCTAGTAAAAAAATCTTCAGGCAGAATTTAATCATTTTAAAGCAAATATCTATGGGACACCTGCTGTGGGGGGGCTCTGACGGGGGACACCTGCCGCGTGGGGGGACTATGATGGGAAACACCTGCTGTGGGGTGAATCTGATGTGGACCGCTGCTGTGTGGGGGGGCTCTGATGGGGACAGCTGCGATGTGAGGGGACTCTGATGGGGGACACCTGCTGTGGGGGACTCTGATGGGGGACACCTGCAGTGGGGGACTCTGATGGGGGACACCTGCTTTGGGGGACTCTGATGGGGGACACCTGCTGTGGGGCGACTCTGATGGGGACAACTGCTGTGTGAGGGGACTCTGATGGGGGACACCTGCTTTGGGGGACTCTGATGGGGGACACCTGCTGTGGGGGGACTCTGATGGGGGAGCTTTAGAAACATGTAAAATGTTTTCAGCAGCATTTTCCTCTAAAGGAAAATTTGCGTCAGACAACATAGATCAATATAAATAATAATCCGTCTAATTTCTAAAAAACGTTATTGGACTTTCTGTGCTAAGATGTTTGCTTCTCTTGGTTTAAAAACACACATGTATTGATGATTTGTTCTAACTCATGAGTACGCGCACTATTGTCTACAATACAAATAAGGTTGTCATGCAAAAAATCTGATGGCTTTGGAAAAATGTAAGACAAGTTTTGTTTTTGGTGCAACGATTTACATACTGAGGGGGAAAATACCCAAGAATAGAAAAGATATTCTAGAAAATTATATTTTATATATTTTTAAGCTTATAGCCCTCAGCAAACATTTTTAACCTTATGATAACAAGGGATGAGATAGGAATGAGGGACACCTATCAGCAAAACTATGCAGGCATAGGACACATCCCCTGGCACGCCCCCTTAAAGGAGAATTGTACAAAAAAATAAGATTGGTTAAACCCACAAGTGCTTTTTTACCACTACTAAATGCAGCAATTTAGAAATCAGGTGAAAGGTTTAGCACCTGAAAACACTTTTTGATAGATACAAAGTGCATTTTATATACAACTATATAGATCAGACCAAAATGAGGGAGGAATGAGGGACATTCCATTGCTTGAAATGAGGGACAGTTGGGGGGCTTATGCCATTGTAGCCAATTTGAATATACTGTACCTTTCCATGGGGTTCAATATTGCGTTGGCCCATCCTTTGCAGCTATAATAGCTTCAACTCGTCTTGGAAGGCTGTCCACAAAGGTGAGTCTATGGGAAGGTTTGACTATTCTTCCAGAAGTGCAATTGTAAGGTCAGGCACTGATCTGAACGAGAAGGTCTGGCTCGCAATCTTGGTCTTATTCATCCCAAAGGTGTTTTATCGGGTTGAAGTCAGGACTGTGCGGGCCAGTCAAGTTCCTCCACCCCAAACTTGCTCATTCATGTCTTTATGGACCTTGCTTTGTGCACTGGTCCTAAATCATTTGGTGGAGTCGGGATTATGATGTGGGGTTGTTTTTCAGCAGTTGGGTTTGGCCCCTTAGTTCCAGTGAAGGGAAATTTTAAGGTGTCAGAATACCAAAGACATTTTGGGCAATTTCATGGCCGCTTCCTGTTCCAACATGATCTGCGTACCAGTGCACGAAGCAAGGTCCATAAAGACATAGATGAATGAGTTAAAGGTGGAGGAACTTGACTGGCCTGCACAGAGTCCTGACCACAACATGATAGAAACACCTTTGAGATGCCTTAGAGCAGAGACTGCGTGCCAGGCCTTCTTGTCCAGCATCAGTGCATGACCTTACAAATGTGCTTCTAGAAGAATGGATAAACATTCCCATAGATACACTCCTAAACCTTGTGGACAGAAAAGTTGAAGCTGTTATACTTGAAAAGGGTGGGACAACTCAATATTGAACCCTAAGACTGGAACGCCATTAAAGTAAATGTGCGTGTAAAGGCAGGTGTCCCAATACTTTTGACAATATAGTGTATATCCCCTTACATCAGTGGTTCTCAACCTGGGGGTCGGGACCCCCTTGGGGGTCGAATGATGATTTGCCAGTGGTCACCAAATCCTGGCCATGTTTCTGAAGCCCACACCGCTGGGAGCCTTTTCTCGGCCACCCAGCTGGGCTGTTCCTAGACCCCGCAGCTGCCCACTCAGCCTTTTTGCAGGACATTCAGTTCACGGCATGGCTGGGGGGCAGAGACTAAAAGTCAGCTGACTGGTGAGGAAAGTGAAGTGGGAGTGGCTGAAGGAGACCCTATCCCCTGATTTCAGCATAGGTGTCACTGCTGCGAGACACCACACTACGAAAATAATTTTACTGTTAGGCCCTGTACACACGAGGAGACATGTCCGATGAAAACGGTGCGCGGACCGTTTTCATCGGACATGTCTCCGGGGATCTTTTGGTCTGATGTGTGTACACACCATCAGACCAAAATCCCCGCAGACAGAGAACGCGGTGACATAGAAGTCACCGACGTCCTCAAACCAGGAAGTCCAATGCTTCCACGCATTCGTCGAATCAATTAGACGCATGCGCGGGATTTCGGTCCACTGGTTAGACGTACTAACCAGCGGACATGTTTCCAGCGGACAAGTTTCTAAGCATGCTTAGAAACATTTGTCCGCTGGAAACCTGTCCACTAGGCTGTACACACGATCGGACAGTTTCCGCGGACATGTCTCCTCGTGTGTACGCGGCCTTAGGGATCCCCATCATTTGTGAAATGTTATCAAGGGGTCACAAAACTAGAAAGGTTGAGAACCACTGCCTTACATGGATGGACATTTGAAATGGTAAACTTTTGCTCATTCCACCACATGATGACTTTTTTACTTAAACTACTTGATAGGCATCATAAGTGTCAGTGATAGGAATGTGTAATATTACTTGAAAGGTTGGAATGAAAACATTTTAAAGGTTATCTGGTTTGTAAAAACAATTAAAAACAAAACAATGTTCTGGGAAAATATTGTCGCTTAAAGGGGTGTTCCAGCCGCAATTTTTTATTTTTTTTAAAGTAAGCAGCTACTAACAGTGTAGCTGCTGACTTTAAATAAGGACACTTACCTTGTCCTACTTGCCCGCGCTGATGGCCCCCCCGATGCCGGTCCCACGATCGCTCCGGGTCCCGCGCCGCCATTCACACTATGGGAAACAGGCAGTGAAGCCGTACGGCTTCACTGCCCATTTCCTTCTGCGCCTGCGTGAGTCTCACGCTGGCTTGTGAATGGGCGGCTGCTCTCTGAGAACACACACGGTTCCCAGAAAGCAGCGCACCCCATTCACAAGCAGAAGAAGCAGAAGAAAAGAGGCAGATTACGGACTTCCGCATAGCAACAGGTATTTCGGGTGAGTATTTTTTTTTTTTTTCACGTTTTTTTTTATTACATTTTTTTAAGCTATATGGGCAAATGTTGTTTTCCTGGGTGGAACGCCGCTTTAAAGTGGAGTTCCACCCATTTTTTTATGTTTGTCTGTGCTGCATGCCCTAATCTCATAGGGGCAGATTCACAAAGACGTAATATTCCGCTGCGTAATCGAAATACGGTACGCTGCCGTATTTCACCAGACTCTACACCGCAGTTTTTTTGCGCGTACGCATTGTGTCGTATTTTTTTTCCGCGGCGCAATCGAAATACGTGATTTGAAGCATTTAAATTAAGCGCGTCCCGCGACGATCGAACTGCGCATTTTTTTTTTTTCACGTTGACGTCATTCGTTGTTTTTTTACGAACATTTAAATTACGTTTTTAAAAGACATCGGAAAACGTTGAAATCGACGCGGGAACGACGGCCATACTTAACATGTCTAATATTAGACCAGCAAAAAGCTGGTTAGTGAAACGGAAAAAAAAGATGACTAAAGGTGCCGTAAGGTGTTGAACGAAATTTTGTGGATTGCCACTAGCATTAAGTCCGCCCAGTGGCCGTGGCAGCGTAGATTGAAGGCGTACTAACCGTAATACAGTTTGTCTTTTCATGATTTCGACTAGCGTCGTGTGAAATTACTCCGTGCCCTAATCTCATAGTGTTCAGAATGGACAATTTTTATTTATTTTGTTGCTTGTAAATACCTTTATTTTGTAGTCCTTCATTACTTCCTCCTCCTTATTAGCCTAGGCTATTAAGTCACAAGGCTATTTGCAAGGGTTTCTGGGATAGGCATCACGTTTCCCAGTAGTCCTTGCAAACCTGACTGAAACCTATTACATTGCTTGTGTAGCACTGAGCATGTGCGAGATATGCAAAGCTGAAATCCAGGAAGTCATACAGTCTGGCTTCATGATGCCCACACTTAAGATGGCCACGGTCTATTTCTAGATTCTAAATGCTGTAACAACCTAACAAAACGGACCTTCGTTTATAGACTAACTTTACTAGAATACATTAAGCTTGTGTATTACAGGGGTATTTATATTTAAAAAGTAAAATTGTGGGTGGTACTCCCCTTTAATGTGACCCTGCAGCACTGAAAACCTTATCCAGCACATACATTATACATTTTTTTTTCAATTAACCAAAGCTGAATTTACTTCAATTATCCAATCATGTCTATAGGTAATTTTACATTTGTATATTCCAATCATTTTTATTAATGCTCAAATATAGACAGCATTACAAATTAACATAGCCCATATTGGCAACATTGAGCATACAAATATTATATAACAAAATGTGTTAAAATGTTTATAAAAGTTAGAAAATACAAATAAGTACAAAAGTTAACATACACCAGAAGTCCACTGGTGACTATAGTGTATATAGTGGCACCAGATCTCAACTGTCTTTACTATTAGGGATGAGCCCAATCCCTAATAAGTTCGACTCGAACATTGGGTGTTTGCCGAATAGCGAATAATTTGGTGTGTACGCGGCAAATTCGAAAAAGCTGCGGAACACCCTTTAAAAGTCTATGGGAGAAATCAAAAGTGCTAATAAAAGGTTATTATGCAAGTTATTGTCATAAAAAAAGTGTTTGGGGACCCGGGTTCTGCCCCAGGGGACATGTATCAATGCAAAAAAAAGTTTTAGAAACAATCGTTTTTTCGGGAACAGTGATTTTAACCACTTTAGCCCCGGACCATATTGCTGTCCAATGACCAGAGCACTTTTTGTGATTCGGCAGTGCATCGCTTTAACTGACAATTGCGCGGTCGTGCGACGTGGCTCCCAAACAAAATTGGTGTCCTTTTTTTTCCCACAAATAGAGCTTTTTTTTGGTGGTATTTGATCATCTCTGCGTTTTTTGTTTTTTTTTGCTCTATAAACAAAAATAGAGCGACAATTTTGAAAAAAATGCATTTTTTTTTTTACTTTTTGCTATAATAAATATCCCCCAAAAATATATAAAAAAACTATTTTTTTCCTCAGTTTAGGCCGATACGTATTCTTCTACATATTTTTCAGGAAAAAAATTGCAATAAGCATTTATTGATTGGTTTGCGCAAAAGTTATAGCATTTACAAAATAGGGGGTCGTTTTATGGCATTTTTATAAATATTATTTTTTTTACTAGTAATGGCGGCGAAAGGAATTTTTTTTCAGTATTGTGACGTTATGGCGGGCACTTCGTACACTTTTGACACATTTTTGGGGCCATTTGCATTTTTATAGCGATCAATGCTATAAAAATGCATTGTATTACTATAAAAATGCCATTGGCAGTGAAGGGGTTAACACTAGGGGGCAGGGAAGGGGTTAAGTTTGTTCCTGGGTGTGTTCTAACTGTATGGAGGGGTGGCCTCACTAGGGGAAATCACGGATCTTCTGTTCATACATTGTATGAATAGAAGATCAGCGATTCCCCCGCTGACAGGACCGGGAGCTGTGTGTTTACACACAAAGCTCCCGGTCCCCACTCTGTAATGAGTGATCGCGCGCGGGACTCGGGGGCAAGCGTGGGCGCCACCTCCGGCGGCGTGCACGCGCCCCCTAGCGCCCGCTTTAGAGCGGACGTATAGCTACGGGCTCTCGCCCAGCAGTGCCACCGTCCCGCAGTAATATGACGGCGGGCGGTCGGCAAGTAGTTACTAATGCTTAAAGTGAAACAATAAAAGTGAAATGTACCTTTAAATTTCGGGGGGGGGGGGGGTGTCTATAGTATACCTGTAAAGTAGCAAATTTTTCCCGTGTTTAGAACAGTGCCTGCACAAAATGACATTTTCTAATTTGAAACTATTTACGGCTGGCTATTCATGAATTGTCGGGTCCCAGCAATACAGGTAAAAGGCATGCCCCCCCCCCCGTCCATTACCAGGCCCTTTGGTTCTGGTATGAATATTAACCACTTCCCTACCCACCCATAGTCAAATGACGTCCACAGATGGGATCTCTCATCCTGTGTGGATGTCATATGATGTTCTGGGCCTCCCAGCCATCTAGGGGGCACGTGCGCCCGCGCCATCGCTCGGGACCCGGTACGCGTACCCGGCGGCCGCGATGTCCGCTGGGCACCCGCGATTGCCTGTGGTTACAGCAGGACCGTGGATCTATGTGTGTAAACACACAGATCCACGTCCTGTCAGAGGTGAGGAGACTGATGTGTGTTCCTAGTACAGAAGAACACAGATCGGTCTCCTCCCCTTGTGAGTCCCCTCCCCCTACAGTTGAATTTTTTATAGCACTAATCGCTGTATAAATGTGAATGATCCAAAAAATGTGTCAAAAGTGTCGGATATGTCCGTCGCAATGTCACGGTCACAATAAAAATCGCAGATCGCTGCCATTACTGGTGGAAAGAAAAAATATATAAAATAAAAATGCAATAAATCTATCCCCTATTTTGTAGACGCTATAACTTTTGCACAAACCAATCAATATATGCTTATTGCGATTTTTTTTACCAAAAATATATAGAAGACCTAAACTGAGGACATTTTTTTTCTGTTTTTTTAAATTGTGATATTTATTAAATCATAATTGTCGTTCTTCTTTTGTTTATAGTGCAAAAAATAAAAACCGCAGAGGTGATCAAATACCATCAAAAGAAATCTTTATTTATGGGAAAAAAAGAAAGTAAATTTTGTTTAGGAGCCACGTCGCATGACCACGCAATTGTCATTCAAAATGCGACAGCGCTGAAAACTAAAAATTGGTCTGGGCTGGAAGGGGGTGAAAACGCCCAGTATTGAAGTGGATAAGGGGAACCCCGAACCAAAATGTAATAAAAATGCGTGGGGTCCCCCAAATTCCATACCAGTCCCTTCAGGTCTGGTATGGATATTAAGGGGAACCCTGTGCCATTTAAAAAAAAATGGCGTAGGGGTTCCCTTCAAAGTCCATACCAGACCCTTAAGTTTTTTTTTTTTGCATTGATACATGTCCCCTGGGGATGGACCCAGGTCCCCAAACACTTTTCCTGACAATAACAATAACTTACATATTAACCTTTAAAATGAGCACTTTTGATTTTTCATGTTCATGTTCCATAGACTTTAACCGGTGTTTGTGTGTTCGAACAAATTTTTTGCCTATTTGCATGTTCTGCTGCAATCCGAATTGGGGAATGTTCAGCTTATCCCTACTTACTATACAGTGGATGTCACTGGGAAAGCCTGTGTTTTCCTTTGCCTGTGTTTTCTCATCGCTGGACCCCGGAGAGGAGATCGTCCATCACAGGATACCGACAGCGTTGAAGCGGAGACCGAGAGTGGATCACCACCGCTGGAATCCTTTTTTTTTTTTTTTTAATAAAGCACTTTTCCAACGGTGTCTGTGTTTTTTTTTTTTTTTTTTTTTTACAATTGTTACACTTTCTTTGTGAAATGGTAGGGGTATTGTACCCCTACCATTTCACAAAGAAAGTGTAATAATTGTAAAAAAAAACAAAAAAAACACAGACACCGTTGGAAAAGTGCTTTATTAAAAATAAAAAAAATTTAAAAAAAGATTGTGTACCCCATTACCAATTCACATAGGGGGGGCCGGGGTCCCCTTTGTTAAAGGGGTCTTCCAGATTCCAATAAGCCCCCCGCCTGCAGACCCCCACAACCACCGTGCAAGGGTTGTGGAGATGAGGCCCTTGTTCCCATCAACATGGGCACATGGTGCTTTGAGGGGTCACAGACTCCCAAAGCATCCTCCCAATGATGAGGGCATGTGGCCTGGTATGGGAACTCGAAGCTCATCCTTATTCTTCATTGCTGTCACATGAAAAGATATAATAAAATATTTACAAAATATATCGAATATATATCGATATATACAGTACATATCTATATATATATACTTTTTTTATTTTTATTAAACACAGCAAACTAAATGTCATTGTGTTTACAATTACAATAATCCTCTTCTCTCTCTTTTCTTTTATTTAATCCTTTATTATTTTTTTCTACTGCCTTCTGCGTCATTCCATTCTACTTTGGCTTTTGGTACCAAAGCAATTCCCTTGTGAAATGCCTTTATTTTGTTAAGAGTATCTATTTTTAGCACTTGAATGTATAATATATTAGCATTTCTTGTGAATCTATATCATGTGATATCTGAAAAATTCAATACAGCATGAGCAGAAAAAAAAAGCCATACAGAAAGAAAGATATAGATGCTGTGTGAAACGTGAATAGTATTTGTGTCTTTTGTGCTGACATTCCAAGGCACTGTCATGTGTGCACTCAGGTGATCCACTTCCCATCGCCTTTGTTTTCTTAACCAAAATGATATTTGCAGAGTCATGCTCTTCTTTCCTTCCTACTCACCTGGATCGACAAATCAGGAAACAAATCTTCAAAGGGGCAGGTCTGGGAGAGGAGTTTAAATATAGCTCAGGATTCCCTCATCTTTCCAAACTGGTAGAATCCTCGTCTACAGCCTAAACCTCATCAGAAGACATGAAGTACCTGGTCCTTTTCGCCATAGTGGTTCAGGCCCTGGCTGCCCCACGAGGCAAGCCTGGTAAGTGTTCTCTGCTTAATAATAAGTTGCTGACATCATTTATACAATGATCTTGAAAATATTGCTTACTCTACTTTACTTGAAACACAGGTATCTGATATTCTCAGACTAATGTCATCAAAATTATTACCGGTAACTATTGATTTATTAGGCTTCATGTACATGCTGCGTTAAAATAAAATAAAAATAAATATATATATATATATATTTTTTTTTTTTTAATCGCCAAAAATGAAAAAACGCCTATAAACGAAACATTGCTAAACTCGGTTTACTGCGTTTAGAAGCGTTTGGCATTTGAAACGTGGGAAACTTCTGCATCTGAACAAATTTTTTTGCCTTAAAAAAAAGGCCTATAAACGCAACTGCCTAAAAATTACCTGTAAAGTAACCTCTGTACACATAAGATAACATTGAATAAGTTCAGGGGCAGTTGAAATAAGTGTCCAAATGCCTCTGAACGTCCGTTTAGCAGCAGCAGTGCACACGGGGCTTAAATGTGCCTATTTTTTTTTTACTGAAATCAGCTTTTTATGAAATGTATTTTGGAGGCGATTAACAGATTCATACTGGGCCTTAAAGCGGTGGTTCACCCTAAATCTACTCTGTCCCATCCGATCCAGCATACTGGCGTCAGCGCCAGTATGCTTTTTTTTTTTTTTTTTAATAGCTCTACTTACTGTTTAATGAATAATTTTCGTTTGTCTCCACCGCGGGTGAATGGCGCTGCTATAGCGCGTCACGCCTTCCGAAAATAGCCGATTTAGGGCTCGGCTATTCCCGGCACGATACGGCGCCTGCGCACAGATCTAGGAGCTGACTGTGCAGGCCCCGTATATATCCAATTCTTTTGGCTATGGCGCATCACGCCCTCCGAAAAAAGCCGAAATAGGACTCGGATATATATACGGCGCCTGCGAAGTCAGCTCCTAGGTCTGTGTGCAGGCGCCGTATCGTGCCGGGAATAGCCGAGTCCTAAATCGGCTATTTTCGAAAGGCGTGACGCGCTATAGCAGCGCCATTCACCCGCGGTGGAGACAAACGAAAATTATTCATTAAACAGTAAGTAGAGCTATTAAAAAAAAAAAAACAGCATACTGGCGCTGACGCAAGTATGTTGGATCGGATGGGACAGAGTAGATTCAGGGTGAACCACCGCTTTAATTCAGATTGGCTTCCTCACCTGTAAACATATTTGAAAAATTTATTAAAAAATGTTTAGCTAAAAGTATTTATTTTTATTCGTATATTTTGAGGGGTTAAATTATAAACAGCAGAACTACTGGAACTGTTTTTAAAGGGTTTAACTTTTAGCCTTCAAATATTCTTTAGGGCTGATTTGCTAAAATTAGGGAGTGCAAAATCTGGTACACTTCTAACATAGAAACCAATCAGCTTCTAGGTTTTATTGTCAAAACCTAATTTAACCACCTGAAGTTGGAAGCTGATTGACTACTATGCACAATTGCACCAGATTTTGCATTCTCCAGTTTTAGTAAATCAACCCCTGTCTGATATTATTTGTATTTTCCAGGTATCTATTATTATTGTCCAAGTATTTTCCTTTTATGTAGAGTGGTAGCGGTACATTCTGTAGTTCAGGCTATTGGCTTCCTACTGGTGCTGGAACACATGCATTCCATCTAGCCAGGGGTCAAGTCCTGGGGAAAAAAAGTGTGGGAACTCCTACCCAAGATCCACTCCCCCACCAAAAAATAAAAAAAATGATACGCTCATATGCATAATTACAAAACCGCATGTTTTTTTTCGATTAACTGTACCTTAGTAATCCTTTATGTTACTGGCCGCTTCCTGTATATGGATTCATCGGGTAGTGTGCGGGTATTCCATCACGTCCTCGATGCCGCAATGTCTCCTGGGAGCTTTTGTCATTGTTCCCAGAAGACATTGCGGAGGTCTGCTGATTTAGAAAGAACTTTAAGCAAGGATTACTAAGGTTCACCTGCCTCTGACAGTGACTTGAGCTGGGCATCGCCGCTTAGTGAAGGATTGGCTTGGGCAGCTCGGCTTCTCTAGTCCTGCAAAGGGAACTGCATTCCTGCTGTGAAAAAGGTGCAGGAACTCCGTTCCCATGCGTTCCCGCAGGACTTGAGCCCTGCATCTAGCAATTCTTTACATATAGATATTTGGAACAGAGGCTTATTGGGAGCAAATTAGTTGTTACATCGTTGGGGTCTCGTCTAGTGCCACAAAAGGAGTATACATTTATGCACACCAAAACTATGGAAAAATAGTCTTTTGGTAATCAGCCATTTAGCTGCAGAAACAAAGTAGGTTCCTGTTACCTATTGGAGGATTATCAGAATTTGTAAGCCTCCCTTAATAATAAGGGGTCTCCCCATGTGTATGAGTAGGGGGTGGTAGATGTACATAGTACTCCTACTCATTCACTAGAAAAACAAAAAGTAACCTAGAAAATAAGGTTCTTGATCATTAATGTAATAAGCAATCAGAGCGTAAAAAAAAAAAAAAAAAATCACGATCCCCTCCCCAAAGCAGTACAGTGCCACAATGGTAAGGGTTTTTTTTTTTTACATATTGTGCCGAGTCAGTGTCCCTGATCACTGCCACACCAGTCATATGTTGAAGCCACACTTCTCTGGTGACAGTATGCAAAATGTGAAAAAAAAAATGGTATTTCATTTCTTAATATGCCCAGAAATTTAGACAAAACTTTAAAAAACTCATCATGCCTCTTACTAAATACATTTGGGTGTTTACTGTCCCCCCCCAAAAATATTTTGGAGCTATTTGTGCTGTACTGGCATTTTAGGGCCCCTTTAAAAATGTAGGGCCAGATTCTCAGAGGCGCTACGACGGGGTATCTCAGATACCCCGTCGTATCGCCGTTTTTTTCCCCGGGTATCTATGCGAGTGATTCTTAGAATCACTTTGGCATAGATACGGGTGAAGATCCGACAAGTGTAATTGTATTACACTTGCGGATCGTAGATGTAATGACAACTCCGGCCACTAGGTGGCCTTTACGTTGTTTTCTCATTTGCCTATGCAAATGAGGCCAATACGTCGATTCCCGAACGCTTTTACGCCGCCTCGTCGTCGCTTACGTCGTTTTCGTCCGCCTAAGGTTACCCCTGCAAAGATGTGGAGTAATCTTACGCAGTACCGTCGGATGCCGTCGGGTGCCGTCGGATGCCATGTTAAGTATGGCGTCGGGTCAGCGTCGGCTTTTTCCATCGGTTACGTAGTTTTACCAAGTCGTTCACTTACGCAATGCCCTATGCATTGCGTAAGTGACAATCACGTCGTTTTGACGTCGGTTTCAACGACGCTTTCCGACGTGAGCTGGAGCATGCGCACTGGGCTTTTTGCCCGGCCGGCGCATGCGCAGTTCGATTGACGCGGGGGCGCGCTTAATTTAAATACAACCCGCCACTTTGAATTACGCGGCCTTACGCTGGGCCATTTACTCTACGCATCAGCAAACTACGGAGCAAGTGCATGGAGAATACGGCACTTGCTCTGTTAAGTTGCGGCGGCGTAGTGTAAATGGCTTATGCTACACCAGCGAAAATGTATGAGAATCTGGCCCGTAGTGTATTTTTTCATTTATATAGCAAACAAATGTAATGCCCAGTGGTGATTAAATACCACCAAAAGAAAGCTCTATCTGTTTGAAAAAAAAAATTATAAGAATTTCATTTGGGTACAGTGTTGCATAAGTAATTGGCATTCAAAGCATGACAGTGCTGAAATCTGAAAATAGGCTTAGACAGAAAGGGGGCAATAGTGTCCAGTATTGAAGTGGTTAAGACAAATATATGCTTTTATTAGAGCAGTGATACTTATGGACATAATGATACTTAAAAAATCATCAATTACAATAGATGTATTGGTAAATAGTATTCTAAAGCATTATGTGATATGTCATAGTGATTTACAAAGTTGTTCAAATATTGTCTACAACAGGAAACCCTGGCCCTAAAACTGGGAATCCACCTGGTCCACCTGGTCCACCAGGCCATCCTTTTGATCATCCCAATGTAACTGGCCCACCTCCACCCCCACCTGATGGTTCTTTTGACAACAGACCACATGGCAACGGTCCTCCTGCAAGAGGGCGCAGGGCCCCCGGTGCCGCTGTCCCTCCACCAAAGAATGGCAGCCGTCCCCCTTCTGAAGATGGCCCAAGACCAGCCAAAGGAAACCCACCTCCTAGTGGTAAGCCACCAGCAAATGGGCCATCCGAGCACAGAACTGGACAGGTGAGTTAATAAGATCAATGGATCATGAAAGTTATAACAGTTTAAAATGATACTGAGAATTTCAGATTAGAAGCTTGTACTAAGAAAAGTACGTACAGGTACTGTAACTACTTGCCTGGCTTTCTCTGGCTTCAGCACCTTCTGAGACAATGAAGTGCAATTAGCATGCAGATCAGAAAGGTAACAATCACAAACTTCATTCTTGCTTTGTGTCAGTGATCAAGGTACTGAAGCTTATGAATCATCACAAATGTCAATGTAAACTGTAAACTGCCTTGCTCGAGTTCGCACAGGAAAGTGCATAAGTGCATAAAATATTTATTATTCTTATTAATAAAGCAATACTGACTGTTATTAGTACATTAAACATTGCTTTTTTACTAACAAATAAGCCTGAGAAACTCATACAGTTCAACTTTTTACATTTTATAGTAACAATAATTTGTCTTGGACCCCTTTCACATTGAGCCACCCCCAACGTTAGCGGTAAAGCGGTGCTCGATTTAGCGGCACTTTTTGGCCGCATCAGGGTACAGAGCCCAGCACATCAGGGCACAACACGTACAGGGCACATCACATCAGGGTACAGGGCACAGCATATCAGGGTCATAACAGCAAATTAGGGCACACCACATTGAGGCATAGCACATCGGGGAACAGGGCACAGGGCACATTAGGGCACGAGGCACAATAGAGCACGGGGCACATAGCACATCAGGACATGAAGCACAAGGCAAATCAGGGCACATAGCACATCAGGGCACGGGGCGCATCAGGGCACATAGCACATTAGGGCACAAAGCACATCAGGGCACATCAGGGCACGGGGCACATCAGGGCATGGGGCACATCGCACATCAGGGCACATAGCACATCAGGGCACATAGCACATCAGGACACGGGGGAAAGGGCACATCAGGACACAGGGCACATGACACATCAGGACACATTATGGGGCACATCATTTACCAGCGAGCATGCAGAGTAGCGCATGAAGCGTGTGTAATAAGTTCTCTGTTCTACGGCGGCCTGTCCTCTCTTCTCGTCCATTCCAGATAATGTCACAAGCAAATGGGGATGGACGAGAAGAGAGGAGAGGCCACAGGGAGCAGAGTGACATGAGAGAGAACTTATTACACACGCTTCATGCGCTACTCTGCATGCTGGCTGGTAAACGATGTGCCCCATAATGTGCAATGTGCCCTGATGTGCCATGTGCCCTGTGTCCTGATGTGCCCTGTGCCCCGTGTCCTGATGTGCTATGTGTCCTGATGTGCTACGTGCGATATGCCCTGTGCCCTGATGTGCTATGTGCCCTGATGTGCTATGTGCCCTGATGTGATCTGATGTGCCCTGTGCCCTGATGCTTCCTCCGCCACTCTGCATGCTGGCTAAATCTTGACCTACCTGTCAGACGCCAGCTGTCGGCGATTGATGGGTAGATAGCATTGGACCTCCGATGCAGATTAGGCAGCCGCTGTAACCGGCCCACTGAGCCGGGGCCGCCCCTGCACCCACTGCCGCCCCAAGGTGGCCTTGTCTGGAATCCGGCCCTGAGTGTGAAAGGGGTCTTATGTGGCAGTTATAATGATGTATTGATCACTGAAAGTGTTCCTTGGTGAAAAACACTGTGCATTGTTTTATTTTGGAAATTTGATTTTTACAGCCACCCGCCGGAAATAGACCCAAAAGACATCTGAATGGTGTAAGGGGCAAACCTACTGGGACGCCACATGTAGAAAATCGTACTCATGACTTTACAGGAAGCCATTCTCGCACTGGTACTGCTGGAAAGCATAGTGGAGAGAAGGGCCAAGGCTCTAGACCTGGGAAGAGACACTGACCCTGGTATGTATATCACAGAAGAGCTGTGTAACATTTTTTTTTTATATACCATTATTATGTAATTTAAGTAAGAAAAATTATCCAAATTATGGAAATCCTATACAGTTGCTGAAGGCTCATGTATAGTATCTGCAGAGGAGCAGCTCTTTGAAAAAAAATTATGGGTGGAAAGATCTACCAACTGAAGGTACCCACTGAAATCACAGACTGCTGATATCTGCCATATTTTTAACCTATCGTAAACAGCAAATGGGCTTTACTGAACTGAGTAAAGGGAACATTTGTCAATCTGCCTGTCTAAAACCCTTTTTGTGGAACAATGGTGGTTTACGATGCTCAGAAATCATTATTCTGTTGTTGCCAAATTTATTTAATAGAAAAAGACATGGACTTAAGGCCCCTTTTACACTGGGGCAGGATGTGCGGTGGCGGTATTTTTAGCAGCGCTTTACCATCGGAACTGCGGCGGGATTTGGCCGCTAGCGGCCGAAAAAAGGGTTAACACTGCGGTGTCCCTTTGTTTTCAATGGGAAGGAGGGGTGAAGGAGCGGTATACACACCATTCCTCTCATCGCTCCAAAGATGCTGCTTGCAGGAGATTTTTTTTCTTCCACCAGCGCATCGCCTCAGCCTGAAAACCCTCGGGCTTTCACATTGAGAATACTGGGGCAGGAGTATTTCAGGCGTTATTCATGCACTTTTTTTTATCGCTAAAACGCCTGACATACGCCTCAGTGTGAAAGGGGCCTTAGAGGCACACCCATAGTATTGTAATACAAAATAACCTTCTAATTTTGTTTAAAATTCACATTATTGGCATAACATGTTAAAAACAAAACATGGTGTTTAGTCTAACAACACTCACACCACCTAACACAACCGACTATTACCACAGTAAGGAAATTCAAACAAAAATGGATTCAATTGGAGTAACGTTATTAAAGGGTAAGCTGGTTGGTGGCAGAGGCGTAGTGAAAAACTCAAAGAATCGTTTTTTGATCGAATTTCTTTACTGGTGTAATAGTCGGTTGTGTTAGGTGGTGTGACTGTTGTTTAGACTAAACACCATGGCCCAGATTCACATACAAATAGATTCGCGTAGAGTATCAGAAATACACTACGCCGCCGTATTTTACCTGGCTCTACGTGGAATCCCGGTAGATTTTGTCCAGTAAACTACGGCGGCGTAGTGTATTTCTCCCGGCGCAAGCCATCTACGCGAGTAGGGGGCGTGAAGCATTTAAAATAGGCGCGTTCCCGCGGCGATCAAACTGCGCATGCTCCGTTCAGAAATTTCCCGCCGTGCATTGCGCGAAATCACGTCGTTACGTCCTTCGTTGTTTGAGTAGCGTCGTTTGCGGACATTCCTATTCCCGAACGAGTTACGTAAAAAAAAAAAATAATAATTAAATTCGACGCGGGAACGACGGCCATACTTAACATGGGCTACGCACCGTTAGACCAGCAAATAGCTGGTCTAACAGTACGTAGCAAAAAAATGACGTAAGCGATTGCGAAGACCACTCGTATCTTCGTGGATCGCCGTAAAAAGTCATTTGCATATCCCGACGCTGAAAACGACGCGGACTCCTCCCAGCGGCCGCAAAAATATCGCAGCGTAGATCCAACGGCTTACGAAGACGTAAGCCTCTCGGATCGAAGCCCGAAGCCGCCGTATCATGGTTTGAGGATTCAAACTAGTGATACGGCGCGCAAAATTTGAAATTACTCCTGTCTAACACCAGTTAGACAGGCGTAATCGCTCTGTGAATCTGGGCCCATGTTTTGTTTTTAACATGTTATGCCAATAATGTGAATTTTAAACAAAAATAAAAGTTTATTGTGTATTACAATACTATGGGTGTGCCCCATTAAGTCCAGGTCTTCTCTCAAATGCATTTTGCAACATAGTTAGGACGTTGGCACACTTATATTTGTCTGTATCCACAATGCCATTTTGTGGTGATACATTTAAATCTAAAAAAATGTATTATGTTGTTGTCAAATCTTACAGAGTGTAATTGATGTGACTGCTTGTGGTATCTGATAAAAATTAAGATTTAGTTAAATTAATGTAGAACATAAAGTTTAGTTTGTGTCCAAGTAGTGTTCCCTTACCAATTTAGCCCTGGAGGATTTGGCTGCCAAATGACTGGGGCCCTTTTTGTGATTCGGCACTGCGTCGCTTTAACTGACAATTGCGCGGTCGTGTGACGTGGCACCCAAACCAAATTTACGTCCTTTTTTTCCCCACAAATAGAGCTTTATTTTGATGGCATTGCTATAAAATGCACCGATTACTGTATAAATGTGACTGGCAGTGAAGGGGTTAACCACTAGGGGGCTAGGAAGGGGTTAAGTGTGTCCTAGGGAGTTATTCTAACTGTGTGGGGGCTGGGCTTACTGTGACATGACACTGATCGCTGCTCCGAATTACAGAGAGTAGACGATCAGTGTCATGTCACTAGGCAGAACAGAGAGGTGCCTTGTTTACACAGGCATATCCCCATTCTGCAGCTCTTTGAGATGGATACCGGTGGGTCCCACGGGCACGTTCAATATACGTTACTTTGTGCAGCCGTGCCATTCTGTCGATGTAAAAGTACAGGAAGCGGTTGGCAAGCGGTTAAGTGAGCATTTCAGAACTGTTTTCTCAATATAGCATGCATGTGGCCACACTTTGATAGAGTTAGGGCTCTTTCACAGAGGTGGACAGTTTAGGCCCACCTGCCAGTTTTATGGCGGACGTGAACGGGCGCTCCGTGCTCCTCTATGGAGCCACGGATGTCAGCAGTGACAGAGCGATCCCTGCTGAGCAAAGCAGAGCCGAAAACGGTCCGTCCCGTGTGAAAGAGGCCTAATGGTGATTTAAATTTTTATTGAGTAAGACCCCTTTCATGCCTGAGGACCGTTCATTTCATCAGTTCAGTCACATCAAATGGATGAAGTATTTATCCGTTTTTCATTGGGTTTTCATCAGTGCTCATTAGTTTTTCATCAGTTTTTCATCCGTGCTCATCAATCTATCATCCGTTTTTCATCAGTTTGCATACGTTTTTCATGCAATCATTTTTGTTTTTTTGTTTTTAATGGAAGAAAAATAGATTTGATCAGTTTTTAAAAAAAACAGATGATGACGGATGTGAATGTAAACTGATGTAAATGGATTATCATCCATTTACATCAGTTTTTCCATAGAGATGCATTGATGTTTGTTTTTCATCCATCAACGAATGGATGAAAAACTGACAAATGTGTGAAAGGGCAATGTATTTACAAAGAGCTGCCCTGTGTACCTTTAGGCCCCTTCCACACGAGGCGGACTTCGTCGCTACAGAGTGCACCTGCTCCTGCCAGCTCAGCGGGAGATCTGTCCACAGATCTGCGCTGAGTCGATGGATGACAAGTCCCTCTCTGCTCACTGAGCAGGGAGGGGCTTGTCGGGCGCCGCTGTCTCCTATGGAGCGATCTGATGAAAATGTACAGCATGTCCGTTTTCATCAGATATTACCCGATTTGATCCGCCATGGAAGGATGGGGACGTGCCCCCATACGTCTGTTTTTAGCAGATCGGGTCGGATGTCAGCGGACATGTCTCCGCTGAGATCCGACACTCCATAGGGATGCATGGAGCTGCCATTCAGGTCTGCTGTCAAAACTGACAGGCGGACCTGAATGGTCCGTTCATGTGAAAGGGGCCTTAGAGATACTCCAAGCCGTAAAGAAACTGCTAACAATATGAATCAATAAACAAATTAGAAGATTCATTTTTTCATACTTATGACAATGTTGGAGGCATGTACACCCCATAAATACATTTTCAGGGTTGTTGTCTTCCTGAAATCATAGTGGGTTTACTTACATTGTTAGTTTAAATACAAATAGTGTCTAGATAGTTACTAATGTATGTATTTTTTTATTTTGCAGAAAGATAAAACCAGAAAAATATGGTGACAGCAGAACCCTACACTAGACAAGTAGATCTAAAGTCTGTAGAGTTTTTCATGCAAATAAACATATATTAAACAAAAGTGTCTATGAAGTCTTGTTTTGCTTACAATAATAAAGTGACTTTTCACAAGAATGTACTTTGGAAACAAATTTCCCCATAGAGACGGAGTCTGTGATTTTTTTTTGTGTATTGCCCTGTACACACGATCGGTTCGTCTGATGAAAACAAACCGATGGATTTTTTCATCAGATATCTGATGAAGCTGACTTTCCTCAGTCTTGCCTACACACCATCGGTTAAAAATCCGATTGTGTCCAACACAGTGATGTAAAACACAAAGACCTGCTGAGAAAAATTAAGTTAAATGCTTCCGAGCATGCGTCGACTTGATTCTGAGCATGCATGGATTTTTGACCGATGGATTTCCCCACAGACGATCGTTTTTTTCTGTCGGTTTTTTAACCATAAGAAAAATTTTGTACAGGGCATTAGAGAGGGGTGGGTTAAAAGCTTTATTGCAGGTTTATCTGCTGCTTGTTGTCAACTACATTGTTACAGAAACAGGAACTGAGAGAAAATCTCTAATGGAGACAAAGCCTTCCATTAAAACAAAACAAATGAAGAAAAAGAACAAACTGTGAACGATTTTATTTCTCTCTGAATACCTTTTGGATATTTCCTCTTAGGCCTCGTACACACGATTAAATGTGTCTGTTCAAATCGGTCGGACCGACCGATTTGAACAGATCTGTCTGCTGGGATTTTGGTTTGCTCGCGTGTACACACGAGCAAACCAAAATCCCCGCCAGCAGACAGCGCGCTGACGTGTCGGTGACGTGGCGCCACGTCACCGCACCAGGAAGTAAAACACTTCCGCGCATGCGTCGAAACCATTCGGCGCGTGTGCGAGAAGACATGTCTGCTGGTTAGCGTACTAACCAGCAGACATGTCGGGCGGACGGGTTCCCAGCCGACAGATTTCAAAGCATGCTTTGAAATCTGTCGGGTGGCCAAATCCGTCTGTTTGCCCGAACACACGATCGAATCTGTCTGCTGAAACGGTCTAGCAGACCGTTTCCAGCAGACAGATTTGATCATGTGTACGAGGCCTTACTTTCTTTCCTATTGGCCACTAACATAAGAAGTGAGAAACCTACCTTAGGCCGCGTACATGTGAGCGGTTTCCTCGACAGAATCCATTAAGCAAATTGGTTAGAGAGCTTTTTTGCCGAGGAAACCGGTCGTGTGTATGTTTTTCATCAAGAAAACTGTCAAGGAACTTGTCGAGAAAAAAAGAGATCAAGTTCTCTTATTTCTCTACGGGATTCTCAATTTCCTTGTCGTGTTCCTCGTCGGGCTGGTTTTCGACGAGAAACACGTTGGTGTGTATGCTTAGAAACCCGTGCACCTTCGGTAAAAGTAGCGTTTGTAATGGAAATAGCACATTTGTCACGCTGTAACAGACTGAAAAGTGAAAATGTCTCTCACCAAACTTTTACACACAGTAACATGAGATTAGCAAAAGCAGCCCCAAGGGTTGTGCCAGTGGAATTGAACTTCCCCTGCCGTCGTATGTGTTGTACGTCACTGCGTTTGAGAACGAGGAGATTTTGTCTTGACAGTGTGTACACAAAGACAGTTTGTCAAGTTTCTCGACAAGCCTAACAAGGAACTCGTCGAAGGAAAACTATGTGTCTTTTCCAATGAGTTTCTCGAACTTTGTGTACGAGGACTTAGAGAAACATTGCATGACTCTTCTCCACCTAAAAAAAATTAAAAAAAATGGAAATGGTTTAATCACACAACAATTGCTTGTGTACTGTATGTGTATGACATAATTGCCATATTTTACCTTTTTACAAATAAATCCCTTGATATTAGGGTTGCCACCTGTCCAGGATTCACCTGGACAGTTCAGGTTTGGAATCATGCGTCTGGGTTTCAGACTGCCTGAAAACCAGACACATTTTTCAGACTGGACTATGGCTTTCCAGCAGGGTTGATGGCTCCAGTTGTCTAAGCTGAGAGTGTCTTGTTATAGATTTATCCCTGGCCCAATTCCAGGTTACATATTCTACTCTGCCTCTGATCCAAATTAAAGGTGATGTGAATGCATGCATGCAAAATAATCACACTGGGACACACTGGTTCATTGTAAGCTCTTCCTCATCAACAGGAACCCTGGAGTTTATTCAAGGTCACAGCCTCTTATATAAACAAAGTGACATAAGCAAACCTCATCACATATGTGTGTATATGATTGGTTCATCCGTATATGGTCCTTCTCCTGTGACATTTTGTTTTGCCACGAGGCGAAGCATTCCAGAGCTTTTAATAGCCATTTTCTTTGCACGGTGGGAGGGGGAGGAAAAGGACACCTGTTTCTCATCTTTGAGTAAGGAAATTACTGCTTGTCTTGTTACATGAATACTAAAATACACATATGCATACAAATCACATATACATATACACATACACACAAATATACACACACACACACACATATATATATATATATATATATATATATATACACACACACATCGCAACAAGAAAGAAACAAAATAATAATAAAAATAACAAAGAAGAAATGAAAATAACAATATTTGAGTGGTTATAAGAGAGAGATAGCATAGTTATAATATATTCATTTTATCAACTCCATCACAGTCTGTCACACTCTCTTTTACACTGCCCAAATCCAGCACTAACAGTTTCCCCACACACAGACAGGAGAGAAGAGAGGGCTCAATCTGCTACACTTACTCCCACCCCTACCCCTCTGTCTGCCCACACTCCAATCCCTGGTGCTGTGCCTCAGAAAAGGAAAGTGGGGGCTGAAAAATTGAAGTCAAGCAGCCTCAGATACATCTGGATGAGAGGTGCTGACTGCCAAGGGGTGAGTGAGCTCACCATCCATCCCTGTCTGTGACCGAAGTCTCCCCCCTTCTCTCTCCTGTCACTGAGTGAGTACACAAAGGCAAAAGACCTAAACTGTAGTAGTACTAAACAGAAATTGTGTTGAGATTTTTAATCCTCCCAAACTATAGACCTTAAAGCGGAGGTTCACCCTAAATATCTGTCTTTCAGTCTTTCCCATGTGATCCAGCATACTGGCGTCAGCGCCAGTATGCTGTTTTTTTTTTTTTTAAATCCCCCACTTACTGTGTAATCTTTATTTTTCATTTCTTTCCCCCGCGGTGGATGGCTTCCAAAAATAGCCGATTTTGGACTCGGGTTTTTCAGGTGCAATGCGGCGCCTGCGCACAGACCTAGGAGCTGACTGCGCAGGCGCCGTATTTCTCCGAGTCCTATTTCGGCTTTTTTTCGGAGGGCGTGACGCGCCATAGCCATAGGACTCGGAGAAATACGGCGCCTGCGCAGTCAGCTCCTAGGTCTGTGCGCAGGCGCCGCATTGCGCCGGAAATACCCGTGATGCGCTATACAGGCGCCATCCACCACGGGGGAAAGAAATAAAAAATAAAGATTACAGAGTAAGTGGGGGATTTAAAAAAAAAAACAGCAACAGCAAACGCCAGTATGCTGGATCGCATGGGAGAGATTATATTTAGGGTGAACCACCTCTTTAAAGCTGAACTCCACACAAACATCGGAAAAACACATTAAATACAAAAACAGTATTACCTACAAGGTTGGCAGAATGCAGTCCAGAGATTTACAGAACTTCGCTACACAACCCTTTCTAGCACACAGGGGGACCTGATCTTTCTTTGCTGCAGTTACACTTTTGCTTACAGGCCCCCTCCACCCCAACCCTGTGACGGGACAGAAAAAAAAAAGAAATAGACTTTGGAACTTATCTCCCTACCACTCATTCCTTCTATCAACCTGACATTTTCAAAGCAGCACACCTTATTGGCTTATTGCACTTCTTCTGTCTTTCCCAGTCTAAGCTCTGCTGTGCAGGGACTGCAACAGATTGATACCAATCAAATTGAGACACATATAGGGACAGATTCAGAAAGACTTACGACGGCCTATGTCCAGATACGCTGTCGTAAGTCCGAATGAGCGCCGTCGTATCTCGGCGCCTGATTCAAAGAATTCAGATACGCCGGGATTTAGCTAAGATACGACTGACATAAGTCTCTTACGCCGTCGTATCTTAGTTGCATATTTACGCTGGCCGCTAGGTGGCGCTTCTGTAGATTTACGCATCTAATATGCAAATTAGGTAGATACGCCGATTCACAAACATAGTTGCGGCCGGCGTATCTATTTGCGTCGTTTAAGTAAGGCGTCGGACCGGCGTAAAGTTACCCCTGCTATATGAGTCGCAGACAATGTTAAGTATGGACGTTGGGACAGCATCGTATTGTATGTCGTTTACGTCGTTTGCGTAAGTAGTAGGTTACGTTCACGTTGATATCAATGACTATTTGCGACGTGATTTTGAGCATGCGCACTGGGATACGTCCACGGCTGGCACATGCGCAGTTCGTTCGGCGCGTCATTTACGTGGGGTCACCAATTATTAACATACAACACGCCCACTACCAGCCTACTTTAAATTACGCGGGCTTATGCCAGTCAATTTACGCTACGCCACCGCAACTCACGGAGCAAGTGCTTTGTGAATACAGCACTTGCCTCTCAAAGTTGCGGAGGCGTAGCGTAAATAGGATACGCTACGCCCGCACAAATATACGCTCTTCTACCTGAACCTGGCCCATAGTGCTTGCATTTAAGTAAATACATTTAAAGATGTATTATTGAATACAAAGCTGCATTATTTTAATGTATTTAATTATTTATTATGGCTGTACTAAATAAAGAATTCATCTTAGGCACACCGTTTCAACAATGGAATAAAATAGTAAAGAGGTTGTAGGTCAGGCATGTCCAAAGTCCGACCCGCGGGCCAATTGCGGCCCGTGTTCTGGTTTAATACGGCCCCTCTGGCGTTGGAAGCAAGATGGGGTAATCTGAAATTTTGGATATATATATCTTTTGTGGCCTCCAGGGCCACAAAAGATATACCGTATTTATCTGCACTGCCTCGGAGGGGGCGGGGCAAGTGCCGTCATATTACATACAGGAGAATCTCTCTTGTTGTTTAGGAGTGCCTTCTCCAACGCGGACAAACAATGCAGGGAGAAGCTACCAGTGCCGCAGGGGGACCCCAGAAGTCAAGGATCGGGCCCACTCTGTTTAAAACGAACTGCACAGTGGAGGTAAGTATGACATGTTTATAATAGAATAAAAAATAGGTTTAAAGCCTCTTTAAAGTGGTTGTAAACACACTTGTTGGACTTCTACCTATAGATAAGCCTAGAATAAGGCTTACCTATAGGTAGTGGAAAGATCTCCTAAACCAGCGCCATTTAGAAGATATTTCACTTGTAGTCTGACGAAAATCTTCACTGCGCATGCAGGGGGAAGAAACAAAACAAAATGCTGTTTCTTACACATCCTGTGCCGTGAATTGTGGCTCCCGTGCACCTTACTGGCTCCAGCGATTGTCACGTTACACCTATCCCATAAAGCATGTTATGCTGAGGGCACATGTAAAACAATGAAAAATAAGATGGGAGAATAGAGGTAGGGAGAGGGGAAGAAGGGGTAAGACAACAATGACACAATAGGAAAGCACTCACATTTGCCACACCTGTATATTGTAAGGGGAGAAAAAGAATTGCTAAGAATAGAAATTGATGGTCGGACTTTGAGGCAGAACGGAAGTATATTAAAAAATAGAATTTTATTACAAAAATAGAACATTACATCAGTACTAAAAATTACATAAGAAAACCATATAACCATATAAGTAAACATGAAATATGGAAAAAACCCTTTGAAGTCGCCTATGCGTTTCGCCGTTGGGCGTCTTCAGGACGATACAAAAGGAGTTTTTGACAGTATGTAGGTATTATTTCATTGTGTCATATATGGCACCACGATGGATACAGCCAACCAGAGAGTTTCTCACAGGGATATAATAAACTAGACGATTAATCTATGAGGATGTTCCAAAATTATTACCATCTAAAATTCCCAAAGCTGGGAGTGGAACTGGGGCATTGTACTCTGAGTTATACATGTACAGCTGCAGAGCATGGATCCAATTGCTGTTTAAATATTCATCAAAAACTGACAATATAGTCCAAAACGCGCCAACAGCCTTTGAGAGCAGGTACAGAGGTGTGTGCCCCAGGGTAATAGCACAGAAACGCGTAGGAGACTTCAAAGGATTTTTTTTCCATATTTCATGTTTACTTATATGGTTTTCTTATGTAATTTTTAGTACTGATGTAATGTTCTTTTTTTGTAATAAAATTATATTTTTTAATATACTTCCGTTCTGCCTCAAAGTCCGACCATCAATTTCTATTCTTAGCAATTGTTTTTCTCCCCCGACACATGTAAAACATCACTGGTGCTGGTATGTCTACGCATGCACTGTTCCTATCTCTGGGTTAAAAGCTTTTCCAAGCGTGCTCCCGTGATACAGCGGCGGCCATATCCGCCGAATGTATCACTCGTCTCCGCCCCCCGGCATCCGCTGTGATTGACAGCAGCGCTAGCCAATGGCTGCGCTGCTATCAATCCGCCCAGCCTAGCCAATCAACGGCCAGGCTGGGAACCGAAGAGGACGACGTGGACGCGCCTGGGAGATTCGAACGGTCAGGTAAGTACAACGGGGGCTCTGGGGGGGGGGAGGGGCGTTGCTGTGAGATGTTTTTTTACCTTAATGCATAGGATACATTAGGGTAAAAAAACTTGTACCTTTACAACCCCTTTAAATATTTATTTCAGCTTATGATTTGGCAATACAGAATCTAGGCACACCAATGAAATCCCTATTGATTCCCCAGTGAAATTACTGCACTCTCTCTCCTGGTAAGCCTGTTTATGGTATTAGGCTGACAGCAATTGTGAAAGTCCTCATTGGCTCTGAGTGCTGGACTCCCTCCTATACAAGTGGAAGTATAATGATTTTAATGATTATGTCAATGTTTATGAGTTTCACAATGTCTTATTTCATAAACTATTATGTCTTTAAAGCGGAGTTCCACCCAAAAGTGGAACTTCCGCTTTAAGCACTCCTCACCCCCTTACATGCCACATTTGGCATGTAATTTTTTTCTGGCGGGGGGGGAGTGGGGGCTTTGGTAGGAGTGGGCCTTACTGTCTCACTTCCACCCAGGGACTCCTCCTCTCGCCTTAGGCGGCCCCTCCTCCTAGATGATATCCAGGGACATGTGACAGGTCTCAGCAGATCGCCTGTCCACTCATAGAGCACGGCTCGCGCGATGCGCAGTGAGTGCCTGGCCGTGAAGCGGAAAGCTGACACGGCCGGGTGCCCACTAGGGTGACCACGTGTCCAGGATTGCCCGGGACAGTCCCGCATTTTGCATGTCTGTCCCAGGCACTTTCAAATACAATACAGTGTCCTGGAATGAATCTTATACAGCTACCCCCCAGGCCAATCTGATGCCCCAAAAAAAAGGCCGCCACATCACCGCTTTACTCACTGACAGTACTTGCCCTGGCTGGGAATGCCTGGAGGAGCACAATCCTGCCCCCTGCTTGTGATTGGAGAAATCATAAATCCTGCCTCTTTTGTCCAATCACTGTGCTGTGATTCGTTACAGCACAAGCTGATTTTTGGGAAGGGGGGTGTCCCTGAATGGTAGTTTGGAAATGTGGTCACCCTAGTGCCCACACTGCGAATGAAGGAACCAGCCGGAGAGGGGGGAGAGGAGCGGAGCTCCGGGAGGCCGCGTCGCTGGATCGTGGAGCAGGCAAGTGTCTGTTTATTAAGAGTCAGCAGCTACACTTTTTGTAGCTGCTGACTTTTAATAAACTCTAAAAGGCTGGAACTCCGCTTTAAGCTAGTCATTTTTGATAAGTTACCTGAGAACTCAGAATTTGACATGCAAAACAAATAGCTTCCTAGTAAAAACTGTATTTCTCTAGACCTGAAGCTTTAAACAAAACTAATGGTCGAAACTCATTTTACTGTTCTATTTTAAAAATGCAAATAACCTGAGGACTGTCCATAGCGTGTCAGAGTACATATTTTCTTTATGACTGAAAAATAAATGCAAACATACATTTTTCATGCATTTGAAAGCTCAAACTGACATATATAAGTGTGTGTGTGTGTGTGTGTGGGGGGGGGGGGGGGGGGTCAGTAAAGCTGTTCCACTTTTCTGGCGTTAATTGTTCTTGTAAATGCGTTGCACCTAATTCCAAAAAAAAAGCTGCAACAGTTTTGGTTGTGACAGCAACTTGTGGGCCAAATACAGGTAGTTTCAACTTGTTCCACTGTTGTTGTGGCTCAACTCCTTCCCCAGATTCAAAATAGAATATCAACAGTTTGTATCTTGCTGAAGTGGAGCTAGTTAAGATGAACTTCCTTTTGGTGTACAAAGACACATTTATTTTAACCATTTGGATGCCAAATGACGGAGCCACTTTTTGCGATTCGGCACTACGTTGCTTTAACTGACAACTGCATTGTGACATGGCTCCCAAACAAAATTGACGTCCTTTTTTCCCACAAATGGAGCTTTCTTTTGGTGGTATTTGATCACCTCTGCAGTTTTTATTTTTTGCGCTATTAATCAAACTAGAACGTCAATTTCGAAAAAATTTAATATTTTTTTTTAAGTGAATTTTTCTCAGTTTAGGCCGATATGTATTGTTCTACATATTTTTGCTAAAAAAAAAAAAAAAACAATAAGCGTATATTGATTGGTTTGTGCAAAAGTTATAGCGGCTACAAAATAGGAGATAGAATTATGGCATTTTTAGTATAATAACTGGACTGGAATTGAGAAACATTGGTCTAGAGCAGTGGTTCTCAACTCCTGCCCTTAGGACCTAGGAACAGGCCAGAGTTTAAGTATTACCTTTGGGAGATGCCGAATAGAATACTGCAATCACTGTATTTCAGGTATCTTGCAAACCTTGCCTGTTAGAGGGTCCCGAGGACAGGAGTTGACTGGTCTAGAGTTTTGTACCCTGGGGGAGCAAGAGAGGAGGGGTGCTTTTACTATACGTAGGTGAGGGGTATCTGTACTGGGTGGGGGGATTTAGAATGTTAAGGGGGTCATTCTGTGTTGAGAGATCTGTGATGGGTGGGGGGGTCCATTTGTAGTGGGTGGTCAGTCTATCCTGAGGAGCCTATGATGGGTGGATCCATCTGTTCTGGTGGGGGGTCAGTTTATGTTGAGGGGTGTGTACTGGGTGCTGAGGGGCCTGTGCTGAGGGAGTCGATCTGTGCGGGGGGGGGGCAGTCTCTGCTGGGGAGGTCAGTCTGTGCTGTTGGGGGGATCAGTCTGTGTTGAGGGGGTCGACCTGTGCTAGGGATCAGTCTGTGCTGAAAGTTCTGAGCTGGGGGGGCAGTCTGTACTGAGAAAGTTGGTATGTGCTGGAGGATCAGTCTTTACTGAGGGGTCTGTGCTGAGAGGGTCGTTCTATGCTGAGGTTTCTATATTGGAGAAGGGCTGGTCTGTGTTGCATGGGGAGTCTGTACTAAGGGGTTTGTATTGTGGGGGGGATCTATGCTGAGGGTGAGCCTGGGGGCATTTAACTACTATATGTTAGGAAAGATATGTGCTTGGGGGGGGGGTGATTTATACTGTGAACAGAGGTGTCATTTATAGCAGGAACAAGACTCATATAAATGAATGCAATGAACGTCGGTTGCAGCATGCAACCTAATTCTCAAAATAGTTAGGAGGGTAGGAGGCCATCTTAATAGCATCATGGGCTCTGGGCAAAGTAATGCTCTGGGGCCCCTACAATGGAGGCAACAACACAGGTAAACAGACATCAAATAGGTAGGAGGCAGACAAGTGGGTGCCCTCCACCTTTTTGGGTGGAGCTCCGCATTAAAGGGGTTTGTAAAGGTAATTTTTTTTTCCCTAAATAGCTTCCTTTACCTTAGTGCAGTCCTCCTTCATTTACTCATCCTTTGATTTTGCTTTTAAATGTTCTTATTTCTTCTGAGAAATCCTCACTCCTGTTCTTCTGTCTGTAACTCCACACAGTAATGCAACACCTTTTCCCTGGTGTGGAGAAAGCCTCTTGAGGGGGAAGGGGTGGTGAGCAGGAGGGTCAGGATGCTATCTACTTTGCAGATAAAGAAAGGAGCTGTGTGTTAGTGGTCGTCCTGAACTCCTACTCACCCCTCCCCTCTCAAGAGGCTTTCTCCACACCAGGGAGAAAGTGTTGCATTACTGTGTGTAGTTACAGACAGAAGAACAGGAAGTGAGGATAAGAAGGATGAGGTAAGTGAAGGAGGACTGCATTAAGATAAAGGAAGCTATTTAGGGGGGGGGGGGGGGGGGAATACCTTTACAACCCTTTACCTACATGAACAATCATTCTGTACAGCAAAGAAACAGTGGGGAAAATACTACATACTGACAAAGCTGTCCTGTGCATATAATATATCTGCTAGATTGATGCCTCCCCAGCACTCTGACCCATCTACACCCCAGATATTCCCCAGCACCAATGCTGGACTGGGAATAAAAACCAGCCCTGGAAAAAATGTCATACCAGCCCCATAGCATAACGTCATTATTTTCTTATTCACGAAAGGGAAAACTATGCACATTTGAAGAGTGTATTATATATACAAAAGACAGATATAAAAATCACATAGGGTTTTATATATATATATATATATATATATATATATATATATATATATATATATATGCAAATACCAGTTAAAAGTGGTCAATCATCAAGGGGGACCCCAGGAAATCTGGGTACCCATTGAAATCAGCAACCCTTTTTCCCCATTAAACCGTTTTAACCATTTTCCGGCCACTAGCGGGGGTTAAAAGTGCACCAATGGCGGCTGAAAAGCACTGAAAAAAGTCGGTAAAGCACCGCTAAAAATTGCAGCGTTTTACTGCCAACGCCCCCAACGCCTCAATGTGAAAGCAGCCTAAGGTAAGGGGTGGGTTACTGATATAAGGGGGGAAACTTTATATCAGTGTCCCTTTACATTATTGTATTCACTCCCCCTTACATCAGTGACCCCCCCCCCCCACTTAGGCTGGCCTTGCGGTGCTTTCACTGACCTCCATTTAGGTGCACCTGGCAGGGATCAGTCAATCGGCTCCAGCTTGGTGGCTCTGGTTTCTCTGACTTCTCCATGGTCCCCATCCCAGCGACACTCCCACTCTTGACTCCTCTTCAAACTCCCTCAGAGACTGCAGACTTCACATGATACAAGAGATGGTCAGAGACTGCGGACATGATACAAGAGATGGTCAGAGACTGCAGGCACGATACAAGAGATGGTCAGAGACTGCAAACATGATACAGGAGGATGGTCAGAGACTGCGGAAGATACAAGAGATGGTCAGAGACTGCGGACATGATACAAGAGATGGTCAGAGACTGCAAACATGATACAAGAGATCAATGCAGAGAGAACAGGCAAAAAATATATAAATGCACATTTTTTTTTACCTGAAAAAAAAAATTCATTTATTATTATAATAAATACATTCACATTTTATTATTATTTACAGTATATTATTTTATTATAATACATAACTTGGCTTTTTTTTAAAAAGAAAGAAATCCATGAGAGAGGGGCTGAAATGGTGAGAGAGAGGGGCTATAATGGTGAGAGAGAGAGAGAAAGGGGCTGCAATGATGAGAGAGAGGGGCTATAATGGTGAGAGAGAGAGAAAGGGGCTGCAATGATGAGAGAGAGGGGCTGCAGTGGTGAGAGAGAGGGGCTGCAATAGAGAGAGAGAGAGGCTGCAATAGAGAGAGAGAGACTGCAATAAAGAGAGAGAGACTGCAATAAAGAGAGAGAGAGGGGTGCAATAGAGAGAGAGAGAGAGAAAGAGAGAAGGGGCTGCAATAGAGAGAGAGAGAGAGAGAGAGAGAGAGAGAGAGAGAGAGAGAGGGGGGGGCTGCAATAGAGAAAGAGAGAAAGAGAGAGAAAGGGGCTGCGAGAGAGAGAGAGAGAGAGAGAGAGGATGCAATAGAGAGAGAGAGAGGGGATGCAATAGAGAGAGAGAGAGAGAGGGGGGGATGCAATAGAGAGAGAGAGAGGGCTTCAATAGAGAGAGAGAGGCTGCAATAGAGAGAGAGAGAGGGGGGCTACAATAGAGAGAGAGAGAGGGGCTGCAATAGAGAGAGAGAGGCTGCAATAGAGAGAGAGAGAGGGGGGCTGCAATAGAGAGAGAGAGAGAGGCTGTGCAATAGAGAGAGAGAGAGAGAGGGGGGGCTGCAATAGAGAGAGAGAGGGGCTGCAATAGAAAGAGAGAGAGAGAGAGAGGGGGGCTGCAATAGAGAGAGAGAGAGAGGGGGCTGCAATAGAGAGAGAGAGAGAGAGAGAGAGAGAGAGAGAGAGGGGGGGGCTGCAATAGAGAGAGAGAGAGAGAGGGGGGGGGCTGCAATAGAGAGAGAGAGGGGGGGTGCTGCAATAGAGAGAGAGAGGGGCCTGCGAGAGAGAGAGAGAGAGAGGGGGGGGCTCCAATAGAGAGAGAGAGGGGGGGCTGCAATAGAGAAAGAGAGAGAGAGGGGGGCTGCAATAGAGAGAGAGAGGGGCTGCAATAGAGAGAGAGAGGCTGAAATAGAGAGAGAGAGAGGCTGAAATAGAGAGAGAGAGGCTGCAATAGAGAGAGAGAGAGGGGCTGCAATAGAGAGAGAGAGGGGCTGCAATAGAGAGAGAGAGGGGCTGCAATGGTTGGAGGGAGAGAGGGGCTGCAATGGTTGGAGGGAGAAAGAGAGAGAGAGAGAGGAGCTGCAACAGAGAGAGAGAGGGGCTGCAATGGCGAGAGAGAGGGAGGGGCTGAAATGGTGGGAGGGAGAGAGAGGGGCTGCAATGGTGGGAGGGAGAGAGAGGGGCTGCAATGGTGGGAGGGAGAGAGAGGGGGGCAATGGTGGGGGAGAGAGGGGGGGCTGCAATGGTGGGGGAGAGAGGGGGGCTGCAATGGTGGGGAAGAGAGGGGGGCTGCAATGGTGGGGGGAGAGGGGAGAGAGGGGGGTGCAATGGTGGGGAGAGAGGGGGCTGCTTATGGTGGGGAGAGAGGGGGGCTGCTATGGTGGGGGGAGAGCAGGGGGCTGCTATGGTGGGGGAGAGCAGGGGGCTGCTATGGTGGGAGGGAGAGAGAGAGGGGGCTGCAATGGTGGGGGAGAGAGAGAGAGAGGGGGGCTGCAATAGAGAGAGAGATAGAGAGAGAGAGAGAAAGGGGGGCTGCAATAGAGAGTGAGAGAGAGAGAGAGGCTGCAATAGAGAGAGAGAGAGAGGCTGCAATAGAGAGAGAGAGAGAGAGGGGGGGCTGCAATAGAGAGAGAGGGGGGCTGCAATAGAGAGAGAGAGAGAGGGGTGCTGCAATGGTGGGGGGGGGGAGAGAGAGAGAGAGAGAGAGGCTGCAATGGTGGGGAAGAGAAAGAGAATAAAATGCTCTGCAGACCATTTACCGGCAAAAAAACATAATTTGTTTGCTTTAAGAGAGAGAGATGCACCTTGCAAATTGTAAACTGTATAATCTCTCTCTCTCTCACACCACCCATTGCACTCCCCCCCCCCCTCTCTGAGATTATACAGACAGTTTACAATTTCCAGGGGCAGCATAGGTAGGAGACCGTGACAGAGAGAGGAGGGGGGCGGGGGGTGCACCGTTATATGGTGAGAGAGAGTCAAGATTCAGGATGGAACAGCATGGATGGATTTCTTTAAAATCGATTTGTTTACCTTGTGGCTTGTGCTCCAACTCCAAGGCTGACCGAGGCTGTTCACTTTTTCTCCTCTGCGGTTCTGCCTTCACACTTGATGACACTGCAGGAGAAACATAGTGGGCGGTGCTGGCGCCGCACGGGTTGATGGAACATTTGGTTCTCCTGCTCGGCTCCTCCCCCCCTCAGACACATGATCGCTCCAGTAAACACAGTGCGGGAAGGAAAGTGCAGCTGCAGCGGCGCCGGCGAGCATGGCGGCCGCAACACGCCGGCGGCCGGCCGCCGCTGCTTTTTATTAACATAAGGTAAACATCAACATGACACTGGTGACTGGTGTGACTGCAGCTAGGCATGGGGCAGGCGTACAATAGCAAAGTGCGGCCGCGATGGTGGCCGGCCGGCCGCCGCCGTGGCCCCCACAGCTGATTAGTTTGACTGACAGCAGGCGGCCCACCGGGAATTTTCCCGGTATCCCGCTAGGCCAGTCCGGCCCTGCCCAGCACCATTGGGCTCCCAAATTTCTGGGCAGCGTGGGCTCAAGAACCATCTGCTTTTGGGAAAGTGTAGGGGCCCCCCCATGCAGCCGGGGCCCCTGGGCAGTGCCCAGGTGTGCCCACTCATTAATACAGCCCTGGCTGGGTGTCCAGTGTGCCCCTGTGCCTTTAAGGAGAGATGGATTCCCTCCAGGCTCACCTGCACTTATTATAATGCATGTGCTTCTACTATGGAGGCTCTCAAAAATATATAGAGTTAAGACTGCAGATAATACTAGGGGGCCATGACGTGGCTCTGCAGCTTACGCATTTATTGAAACCTCAGTTTTAATGCAAACTAGACAGAATAATTCAGATGGTTGGCAGGCTGGTTGGTAAGTTGAGTTGGAAATTTTCTTTGGTTTTGTTTGACATGCATCACGCTTCCATGTGTTCCATGATAAGAAGGTCAGTTATAGGTGGGGGCAGTGGCCATTTGTTTGTACTGTAGGAACAGAGGGAGGCTGAAGATTGTGGTCAAAGATGAGCCTGGAGAGGGGATCTCAGAGATTTGCAAGTATTTCCCCAAGAATGAAACTCCTAATACACTAGGCCTAAGGACATTGCCAAAAATGTCCTATTATTTGCCATGTGCCACCTAGAATTTGATCTATGTTCAGCCTCCTGGAAAAGGCACTTATCTGACTATAGGAGCAGGGGATTAGGATTGTGAAAAATCCTATCTACAGCCAAAATGTTGTTGATATAGTTAAATGAAAAGGTGTTATAATTGTTCTAAATTCAGACAGAAACGGAAAATTATAGATTTCCATTAATTTAATGGTATTTGCAGATATTAAACATATTCAGTTGTAAAAAGTTGAACGTTTTGCAAGTCTGGACACTTTAAACATTTGGTTTAAAGTAAACTTTAAACATAAGAATTTAAAGTTTGTTTTAATTCTTCTGAGATTATTATCAATCAACTTGAGATGTTAGTCAGGGGGGAAATGGCTTCTATATAAAGAATGGGTATTCAAGTTAGCTTGTTATTAGACAGCAATGTGCACAGGTAATTATAACAAGCCTAGAAATATAGAATAAAATTGATTTGCTGTACCTTTGATCATCTGCAGAATACAAATTGAGATTTCGCACAAAGATTGCACACAATGGAAAGCATAACAGGCAAAGCTTATTTATATCAAGAAGGGGCATGGAAAACGAATGGTACATCAAACTGAAACAATATATTTCTTAACTCTTGTTTACCACATCTTGCAATTAAGTTCAGGGTAGGCAATCTAATTTTCTTGCATCCGATATATGCCATTGCCAATACATGTTAATAATCATCTCATTAGCAGCATGCTGATGTCAATTGATCTAATTCACTATAAGCAGCCAAAGAAAATGTAAATGAAAATTCCACTTTTGCTAAAAAAAAAAAAAAAAAAAAAAAGTGATGTATGCATTTGCTACACAATCATCCAGTAATTTCATTTTATTAAGAATCACTTTTGCAATTTTAGTCTACAGCTGCTTGTTGTTTTCAAAAAAATGTAATTTGGCCCCACAAGTATATATAATGCCCCAGAAATAAAATGTTACTCTTGTGGTATTGGCTCACTGCTTGTCTCACATAGTTACACTCAAATACAAGTAAACATTCTGGTTTCCCCTGCAACAGGAGGTTCAACAAAACTGAGTTTTCAGAAGTTGTTTATAATGAAGGCAAATAAAAACATTCAGAAAAGACATGACAAGAAAAAATAGCTATTTTTTCAGAGCAGAACATAAACCAAACAGGTAAGAATCTTCAAAAACAGGGGTCAAATTCTTGCAATATCCTAGATCAGTGGTTCTTAACCTGGGGGTCAAATGACAATTTGCCAGGTGTCACCAAATCCTGGGCTGTTCCTGAAGCTCATGCTGCTCTCCCAGCCTTTTCGCGGCTGCACAGCAGGGCTGGCCCTGGAGCCTGTGGCCACCCAGCTGGGCTGTTCCTGGAGCCCGCAGCCACCCACTCAGCCTCTTCTCAGCCGCCCATTCAGTTCACGGCATGGCTGGGGCAGCAGAGACTAGAGGTCAGCTGACTGGTGAGGAATGTGAAGGGGGAGGGGCTGGAGGAGACCCTATCTTCTGATTTCAGCATAGGTGTCACTGCTACAAGACACCACACAGTCACATTGAAGCCAGAGACACAGTGAGTAACACTTCCTGTGATTATAGTTGCCATTAAAAGTCCCCATTACAGTTCTCAGATCAGCAGATGACCTTGATCAAACGCACCTAAGTTGGCTGATCAGAACTCCCCCAGCACTGCCACTCATCCCACCCTCATCCCGCACTGCCACTCATTCCAACTCCCCGTCAGCACTACCACTCATCCCATTCCCTTACCCCCACCAAGGAGTAAGAGAAGGAGAAAAAAATTGAGAATACATGGAAGGGAGAGGAAAAGAGGGGGAGGAACAAAGAAAAAGGGAGAGAAAGAATAAGAGAAAGAACAAGAAATATGGCTAGAGTGAGTGATAGGGAACAAAACAAGAAATTAGGATAGAGATAAAAGCAGAGCAAAGAAAAAGAGTGGTACATCCTAAAACGTGTAAGGGGTTTTAATACTGTATGAGTGGAAGGGACTCAGGGATCGCTAAATGTCCATGGGTTAGGAGTGCAAATTACTTGTCTTGCCTTGGGTGTTGACAACCCACGCTACGAAAATAATTTTTACTGTTAGGGGTCCTGACAACATGGGACATTTTATCAAGGGGTCACAGCACTAGAAGGTTGAGAACCACTGTTCTAGAGGAAATTTTATTTTCTTGAAACTAACATCAACCATTTTCTATACCAATAAATAGAAAGAATGAAATCACATATACTGTAGTTTTTGTTTAATTATTTTACATGTGCCAGAAAGAAAAACAGGTCTGGATGTAAAGCCTGAAAATTCTACATGTGTCTCTTATTTTCTAATTCTGGGAATCGGTTTTCACAACTCCCATCAAGTTGTATTTGTTGTTCTGTTCTCTGTAGCCTATCTACAAGTCATTATAGCCAATATGCTGATTATAGTACTTGGATGTGGATGTCAACAACTGAAGAAGCCAATGTACTTCTTTCTTATAAACTTATCATTGATTGATATTTGTTTTAGTTCAGTTACAATGCCATGGGCTATCTACTCTATCCTAGCGAAGGACAGGACAATATATTTACCAGCTTGTGTTATACAAATGTACAGTTTCTTGGCCTTCACAAGCTCTGAGTTTCTTTTACTGTCAGTAATGGCTTATGACCGCTATGTAGCTATATGTGACCCGTTACATTACAATGTGACTATTAACAAGAAATTGTGTGTTATTTTTGTCTTATGTTGTTGGTTAATTGGCTTTGCTGATACCCTTCCCCATGCATATTTTGCCTTTGATGCATGTTATTGTAGATCTAACAAGGTTAATCACTTCTTCTGTGATCTGACTGCTTTGATGAAGCTTTCTTGTTCTGAGACATATACTATAGAAACTATTACATATGTGGAAGGGGCATTTTTAGGATTTGGCCCGTTCTTGCTCACATTGACTTCCTATATCTTTATCATCAAAGTTATCTTTAAAATCAGTTCTACAAAAGGAAGGTCAAAGACCTTTTCAACATGCTCTTCTCATCTCATTGTTGTGGCAATATTTTACAGCACCACCTTGAGTATGTATGTGCGACCCACATATTCATTTTCATTAGAAGACAATAAGGTGGTGACGCTGGTTTTTGTCATGCTTATCCCCCTCATTAACCCTCTTATTTATAGTTTGAGGAATAATGAACTAAAAAAAGCATTGATTTTGAAGTTTAAATTTAATTTGTTTAGAAGAAAAATGATTTAACATTTTCATATCCAAAGCCAATATAAGGGTTTGGCAAATGTTAAAGGGGAGTTCCACTCACAATTTCACTTTTTAAATATAAATACCCCTGTAATACACAAGCTTAATGTATTCTAGTAAAGTTAGTCTGTAAACTAAGGTCCGTTTTGTTAGGTTGTTTCAGCATTTATAAAGTTTATAATCTAGAAATAGACCGTGGCCATCTTAAGTGTGGGCATCATGAAGCCAGACTGTATGACTTCCTGGATTTCAGCTTTGCATATCTCGCACATGCTCAGTGCTGCACAAGCAATGTAATAGGTTTCAGTCGGGTTTGCAAGGACTAATGGGAAACATGATGCCTATCCCAGAAACCCTTCCAAATAGCTTTGTGACTTAATAGCCTAGGCTAATAAGGAGGAGGAATTAATGAAGGACTACAAAATAAAGGTATTTACAAGCAACAAAATAAATAAAAATTGTCCATTCTGAACACTATGAGATTAGGGCATGCAGCACAGACAAACATAAAAAAAATGGAACTCCACTTTAAATGACAATACAAAGCACAAGGAGACATCAGTTGCTAATTTTAAAAAGTTTATCATCAGTTTATGGAGGATTTCTTTACCCTGGGAGCAGTACACTTTGAAACATGTTATCAGTTAAGGTGTGGATTGTGCTAACTCCTAAATAATATATCTCATACCACTCCTCTCTTGCTCCTAATATAAATGAAAAATGAAAAAATATAGAGATATTGATACTCTGTGCTCTATTTCAGTGGGTACTCCGTGAATATGATTAGATTTATACCCAAACTTCAAACCAGTGTTCTACTCCTAGAAAAAATGCCAACTCAAGCTATACGTACCATATATCTATAAATCTATAAGCAACAGACTATGGTCAATATTCAAAGTGCACGTGCCAAATAAAATAAATAAAGTGCAAATGAGCTAAACAACCAACTATGATTAACATACAAAGTGCATGTGCTAAATATAGCAAGTGCAGATCTGGCTGTGTGCTTCTCAATTTGTTTAGTCCATAAATTAAAGTAAAAATTAAAGTGCAAATGCAGCAAAAGTACAATGGAGGTCCTCAGTAAGTTATCACTCCTTTCAATGATGACGTCCTTTGTCTCTGATTATGTGCTTCTATTTTCACCATATATGTGACTCTACCACCACCTAGTGAAATGGCCACTTACCAGATAGACTAGAGCAGGGCTCAAAATTTCAAGCCCTGAGCTACTAGCCAGGCCTCAAGAGTTACTCGCCACCAGTTGCCCCACCTAATTCATACACTGCCCTGCGCCTAATTGCGCCCGTAAGCACGCCCTCGTAGATTATCTCATGTAATGACACTGTTAAATGTTTTATGCAGAATCAAGTTACACAATTAAATATTACCAACAACAACTTTAACAAAATGGGACAGGGCACTGGGGGCAGACCAGTGGGACATGGCACTGGGGGACAGACCAGAGGGACAGGGCACTGGGGGACAGACCAGAGGGACAGGGCACTGGGGCACAGACCAGAGGGACAGGGCACTGGGGCACAGATCAGAGGGACAGGGCACTGGGGCACAGACCAGAGGGACAGGGCACTAGACCTGGGTCTCTTCCCCATTCTCTTGCTGTCTCCTCTGCAACTCCCATCCATCCTTTCTCTCTCTCCCTCTCCTATTCATCTCATCATCAGGAGCCTGTGTGTGCGGCTCCAGGCTTGCATGTCCCCACTTTCCCCTTTTATTCAGGCTGGCAGTGAGGAGAGGAGCTGCAGCACAGCGGGAGGGAGTACAATCCAGCCCTGAGATCCACACAACTGCACAGCCATTGACACCATAGCAGAGCGCACACTGACACCGCACAGCACACATTGAGACCAGTCTGTTCGCAGTTCTCAGGCTGAACTGTTGGACACTTACATAGAGCACAAGGAGAAGAAAACTGCACAAACTGGAAGGCTAGCCGCACTCATGACAGGGCACTATCAGTGGAGAGCTGCAACCAGAGTGGTAATTTTCACAATCCTCCACCACACTCATTACTTCCCTGCTCCCTGCTCTCCAGCTACATTGGTTGGGGGGAGGGGGCAGGCTCAGAGAGGTCATACTGTTAGGTCCCATGGCTTAATGAGAATTGTAAGGAGAGTACCTGTGTACTGCTCTGCCTATGCGCGGCTCACAAGACTACTTTTCCCGAACATGCACCTTTCCTCTTCGTCCGCCAATCGCATCGGGACTCTAAGTGTAGGCACAGATTGGAGGGAGATTGGTCATGCAGCCCTGTCATCACTCGCCCCCAGCTTAAATCCACTCGCCAAATGCTAGCAGGCGAGTGGAAATTTTGAGGGCTGGACTAGAGTATGCGCCTTTGGTTCATTTAATTTAGGATAACCACTCCATTTCAATAGATACGTCAACAGTCCTTCCCAGTGCTGTGTTAAAATCTCTTGCTCTATAAATTCTCATGGGACACATAAACGGCCATCATAGTGTAGTATATAACTAGTCATTTATTAAAAGTAAAAAAAAAAATCATAAAACTCACATGCTGAAGTGCCTCTGAGCCACTATGCTTAGATCATTTCTCTTTTCAGGCAAAGATGATAGAATGGGATATACGACACATTGGGGTTTATTAACTAATGCCTTGTACACACGAGCCGCCACCAAGCTGATCCAGCCGTGTGTATAGAATGTCTGCGTGTCTACCCATGTATTTTTCATCACAAACGTGCGTTCCAGGCCTCGCTTTCGTGTGACCGAAAGTGACGAACAAGTTATTTCCCTGCAGCCTTTCCCCGTTTTGCATTAACATATGAGTCATCAGGAAGCTCATGACACATATATTAATGCGAAACACGGCGTAGAGGCGGTTGGTAAATAACTTTTTTCGTCACTTCCGGTCACAAGAAAGCGAGGCCTGGAATGCACTCCGTTTGTGAGGAAATACAAAATTGCACTTTATTTATTTTATTTGGCACATGCACTTTGAATATTGGCCATAGTCTGTTGCTTAGCAGCTTTATAGATATATGGTACATATATTATATATATAGTTGGTATTTTTTTCTAGGAGTAGAACACTGGTTTGAAGTTTGGGTATAAATCTAATCATAGTCACGGAGAGGAATACCCAATGAAATAGAGCAGAGAGTATACATATCTCTTTATTTTTCATTTATATTAGGAGCAAGACAGGAGTGGTATGAGAAATTATTTAGGAGTTAGCGCAATCCACACTCCAATTTATATTTTCAACTTCCAACCTTAGGGCGGTTTGTTCTTTCTGATTGGAGCAAACAAAACACATTTTTTTTTACATATATCAGTTAAGGTAGCAACTAATAACTATCAAAGAATATAAAAAAGGACAGGATAGTTTTCTTACACTCAATCAGAGTTGTAAATAGTAAAGCCTAGCAGACTAATATTTCTATAGAGGAGATTGAACAAAGAGTCTGCCTTCCTTCTGTGTAGCAACAAAAGAAAATGCCATGCAAATAATAATCTGCCTAAAAAGTCAGAAATCCTAATAGACTTAGCACATTGTACCATACATCATTTTATACAATGCAACCCCAGTATATTCAGCACACCACTTAGACAACTGCAGATAACACTATTACGTTCCCCCATCATCGCATCCAGAGCTGGTGATAAGGGGGTACTACTGGTCTTCCTGTATGGGCCCCAGGCCCCATCAGTTCAGCAAGGGGGCCCAGGCAGCTGGATTGGATCATGGACAGGAAGGGGTGACCGGTGCGGTGGAGGGGGAACTACAGGAACCGATTCCCTATATGGCTCTCCATGCAGCAGCTAAAAGCTCGCTTTATCTCCTCTCCCTCCAGCCTCAGATGCTGCAGGGGAGAACTACAGGGGATATCTTCTAAATGCCCCCCCAACACATCGACCACCCCTCCTGTAGATAATCTCCTTACTCCTGCTGCTGGCCCCGTGTGACCTTCCAGCAACACTGATGCCGCGTACACACGGCAGAGAAACTCGATGGGCGGAACACATAGTTCCGCCCGTCGAGGTTCTCTGCCGGCCGTCAGATTCGGCGACCCGCCCGTCGGGAAAGGCAACCAGCAGTTTATCCCGACGGACCGTCGAGCAAATAGAGAACCTGTTCTCTATTTGCTCGACGGGTTTCCCGACAGGCGGGGCTCGCCGAGAGAGTACACACGGCCGAGGTTCTCGGCAGAATGCGGCTCCCAGCGAGGTTCTCGCTGGTTTCTGCCGAGAACCTCGGCCGGTGTGTACGGGGCCTGACAGTTTCTTCTCCCACGTCAGCACGATGCCTACAACGTGAACGTCACTTACCACAGCCCTATTCACATAGTACTACGGGGCCAGCGTACGTATAATATTCTATTAGAATCGTTCCCGGCGCATCGTTTGCATTAGCTTTGCGATTAATTTGCATTTGCTGCTATGGTATAGCAGGGGTAACTTTAGCCAGTGGTAAGCATAATCACGTATATGAAGAGGCCAGGCGCATCCACGTTTGTGAATCGGCGTATCTTACTAATTTGCATATTTATAATGGGAACGCTGAATGCGTCAAGCGTAACTATGCGCCCACGATACGCCGGCGTAGGCAAGTTACGTCGGACGGCTGAAGCCATGTTTGTGGACGTATCTCGCTTTGTGAATTGGTGCAAAGATGCGACGGCGCACATTTGAAATTACGCCAACGTAAATGCTTTCTGAATCCCAGCCATACTCTACATCTTTCTGTCATATCCTGTGGTGAGTGCAGGTGTGTTAAGGCCCTGAGACCAGCTGTTTTTTTTTTTTTTTAAATCACGGAAAGGAGAACAGCAGCCATATGTTGACTAAACAGTGAAAGTCTGTAAACACTTAGAAGTGGACCCTAGGCAATTTCCCTGAGGCAGACCCAAAAGTCACAGTAAAGGACAAATAATGTATGTATTTATTAGCTGATCATGTGGTAAGGGGTTGGGATCGGTCCCTTACTCAGATCTGTGATCACCCGAGTCTCAGTGACTCTGTGATCACAGCGCGTACCGTGCACGGTGAGAGTGCGAAGTGGAGGTCGTCTATTGACGATCTCCCGGTTATTGGGGTCAGCGCTGTGGCTGTCATTCGGCTATAGCGTGGACGCCAAGTGGTTAAAGTATAACTAAAGTAAAAAAATAAAGTTTGCCTTTAGTTCTACTTTAACTTTCAATTGATTTTCACTTCGCTTTGCGTGACATATCAATCAAATGGGATGACTACAGATAAATGATTCCGAATTAGGTGGACTCTTTTTAAGACTTAAAAATGTCATGACATCAGAGTTACACATCTTATGGGACATAGCCTTCTTAGAGCAATATATTGCCGAGAGCATGGTTCCACGCAGTCTTCGTTGGAATGTTAATCCACAACAGGGAGAATCAGATCTCAATTCCTGGTATAAATACTTCAACGAAGCTGGGACCAATTTTTTGGGATTTCTTGTTTCAAAAAAAAGGTGCAGATTAACAGCTCTTGATGTAGAGATCAAAGAGCTCAAAGATAAGCTTCAGACACACAAAACCTCCCTTGAGTATAACTCTCTTTCAACCAATTTACAGAGTCATCTTGAAAAGGAAGATAGAGATCAGAGGATTAAAAAACATAAAAAATAAAAAAAAAAATACTCAAGAGACGTAGGTGACTACAAAAATGGTTGTGTTTTTGGATGGCAAAAAAATGCTACATCCACTCCACCAATGGATACCACACCTGTAGTTGTGTCTGATTTACCATCGCTTCCTGTTCCATCTATGATTCCTGGTGGGTTAGCGGCCCAATTTGGCTCCAGTCATATGACACCAAGGGGTAACAATACCACCATTGATCCCTCCCCTCTACTATCTGGCCATGCACAGTCTAGCCTCCAGATTCCTGATACCCACTATGGAGGCAGAGCTAATGGGAGAGGCAGGAGAGGCGGGAGAGGCCAATCCCGTGGTAACTCTTCACAACATTTACCCCGTCCTTACCAGCGGTACGACGGTTACGTCTCTCCTGGCCCATATAGAGAACACCATGAACCATATCACCAATATCCCCCTCAACATTACACACCCTCCATTTCTACCCAGAATAGATTTTCCCCATTGCGTAATCAAGGTGGTTATAACTCTGATTCATATGGGAGAAACGACTACCAACATATGCCTAGGCATTATGTTCAACCTAATACATATGGTAATCAGGGTTTTCGCGAGGACCAGTCCTCAAAGAAAAAAGGTCCAAATCTACGAGAGGGTGCAGAGGGGGTTACAGAATCCAGAAGAAGAAAGAGAAGAAGAGTGTAAGAGGCCTTGGTGTATTTAATCTTAGCAGTAAGACACTCACTAATGCCGAACAGTCAGTACTTGATAAGGGTCTCAAATTTGCTCCCCCTAAACAGCTGAGCAGGTTTGGCACTTTTATAGATATACAAAAATATATACGGAAAATCAACATCCAAAGATATCTGATTTCCAATACATGCAATTACGAAGACCGGGCTGCAACGTCCGGCACGGTGCATTCCGGATTATCCAATCCATCCCTTTTAATCCGACTGTGGCGGTAGCACCTGCAGTTAAAATTTTTAAGGATTGTGTGTTAAGAGACTTATCCAAATTGTCAGTTAAATCACCACATCTACCATCCGTTTCCAGTGCGGGCCTCAAGTCCCTCTGTGATCGGAAGGATTTAGTCATACGCCCCGCCGACAAAGGCGGAGGCATTGTGATTTTGGACAAGTCCGATTATGAGACCGAAATGATTCGTATCTTGAACGAACCCGGTACTTATAAAGAAATTCTTACTAACCCTACACACACATATAAAACCCAGTTGCTAAGTCTTGTCAATAAGGGTTATGAGTTGAAAATTTTGAACAACAAAGAAAGAGATTTCTTAGTACCTAAAGTCCCACGCATACCCACCATATATTATCTGCCCAAGATCCACAAACATCCCACTGCCCCTCCTGGCCGGCCTATTGTGAGCGGGATCGATTCGGTCACGTCCCGTATAGGCCGGTATATTGATCATTATTTACAACCTTTAGTGCAGAAAACTCCTTCCTATCTTAAGGATACAGGAGACACTATACGGTTATTGGAAAACACTGTTGTACATGGTGATTATCTACTAGCCACAGCTGATGTCGCTTCCCTATATACATGCATTCCCCATCATTTGGGCATTGCTGCTGTCCAACATTTCCTAAATCAAGAACCTACCCTCGCCTCTTTTCAATGCGAGTACATTTTAGAACTTTTAGAGTTTGCAACCAAACATAATTATTTTTGGTTCAACCAAAGCTACTACCTCCAACAACGAGGGGTAGCTATGGGGGCTAAGTTTGCACCCAGTCTTGCCAACCTGTTCATGGCCAAGTGAGAGGAGGATGTCGTCTATGCGCAGGACACTCCATCATTAGTCCTGTGGGCTAGGTACATAGACGACATCCTCCTCCTATGGAACGGCACCCCCGAATCATTAGAGTTATTTTTCAAAACCCTTAATCAAAATGACAGAGGCATTTCACTGTCCTTTGAATACAGTCCAAGTAAAATCAATTTCTTGGACCTTGAGATTGGGTTGGTTGATCGCAAATTTAACTTTCAAACTTTCTTCAAGCCAACTGATAGGAATGGTTTCATTCCTACTGATAGCTGTCATCATAGTTCATGGCTTCGGTCAGTTCCACGCAGTCAGTTCCTGAGACTTCGTAGGAACTGTACGGACCCAGAATCCTATCTGCTTCAAGCCACTATGTTACGACAAAGGTTTGTAGATAAAGGCTATCCCAGGGCTGAGCTAGATCAAGAAATGCAGAGAATTCTCTCATTAGATAGATCTTCACTCATCTCAATGAAACCTAAACGTGTACCCGATGAAAGCTTTAAATTTGCCCTAATTACATCTTACTCTATTCAACATAGGCAGGTTAAGAATATTGTCGATAGACATTGGGATATACTCAGGAACGATAGTGTTCTTAGACCTTTACTTCCTGAACGGGCCAAATTGGTATTTAGAGGTGCACCCTCGTTGCAGAATCGCATTGCACCCAATGTCATCAATCCCCCAGTAAAAAGCTCTTTTTTTCAGGACTTAGTTGGTTTCTTTCCATGCAGAAAATGCAAGGTTTGCCATCATAACTCACTGAGGGAACGCAGAATTACACACTTCACATCTACTGTGACTAGAAAGGAGTATGAGATTAAACATTTCTGTACTTGCGAAACCAATTATATCGTTTATCTCATCACATGTACATGTGGCAAACAATATTTCGGCCGCACGATTCGCACCTTTTCGATACGTGTAGGCGAACATATTGCCTTCATCAAGGCAGGTGACAGGGACCATACTGTTCCCCGTCACTTTAAACAGTGCCATGACAAAAATCCTTCTGGCACTCAGTTTACAATTATTGACCGCTATATGCTTCCCTGGAGAGGTGGGGCTAAAACAAGGGGTGTCTCAAGATTAGAAACATTCTGGATTTATGAGCTCCAATCTTATCATCCCTTTGGCTTGAATGTTGATTGGGACATCAACTCATTTATAGATAAGTCCTAGTGGTTGTTTAGTATATTTAAACAGTGGTGGATCTGTTTTGTGATGTTTCACAATTTTCAACTCTAGCAATTTTTCATTTTGTATGTGTTTTAACGTTATGGTGATTTATTTTAACATTAACGCATATTATTATGTATGCTTCTGTTCGGGAATTCGACTCACTGTCTGGAAGACCCATACATTATTATTACATTTAATTTTCAATTTTTAATGTGTATTTTACTTTGGATCATTTGCTTCTATTTACATTGAGCACTGATCCCTTTTTTGCATACATTGCAGTATTGTGTGACTCACATTATGCATTGCCGTGTCCCGGGCAATGCATTTCTGTATGAGTCCAATTATTAATATATTTATAATTTTTTTTTTGGCAACACAACTCTGTACTAGCCATATATTTAAATTATTAATATTTACTTTTGTTTTAATGTCCCATAATATTGAATACCATTTTTCTATTTTGAACTGATTCATTTCATGTTCGTTCTATTTTGATCGCCACATGCAGACTCATTTTGCAGGTGTCGATTTATAGTTTGGTATTCTTTTTTATTCATTTTGGAACGCAAACGGCCCCCATAATGAGGGCTGGATTGCACTTCCTCCTGCTATGTCCGCCCACTATTTCGCCGTCCTCACGAATATCCGTGACGCCTTTTTTCGACGTCCGACTTCACACAAGTAAACGTCTCATTTTGTGCGTCGCATTTTGAGACGGATATCGGGATTCGATGTCATTTCGAAAGTGAGGCGTACGTTTCGATCACACGTCGAAAACGAGGCGTGCAGCGCACGCTGTTAATATTCGATCGTATTCCGGAAGTGTCTGAATTAGAACACTTCCGTGATTCAATACGAGGCGTGGAGCGACTTCACACAAGTGAGCGTCTCATTTTGTGCGTCGCATTTTGAGACGGATATCGTGATTCGATGTCATTTCGTAAGTGAGGCGTACGTTTCGATCACACGTCGAAAACGAGGCGTGCAGCGCACGCTGTTAATATTCGATCGTATTCCGGAAGTGTCTGAATTAGAACACTTCCGTGATTCAATACGAGGCGTGGAGCGCACGCCTGGACGCCATTTTCTTTAGACCCGGAAATGCATGTGTTTTGTGATTGCTTGCAGACGGTGAGTCCAATTTTCTTTTGGGACCTTTTACTATAAATATTTGTGTTGGCATCATGAGAGGGACACCCTTTGATAACGTGTAATGACACGAAACGCGTCAGGGATGACTCCATCGTTGCCACCATTCTATTGACATGCGCCATACTTTCATCTGTATATGTAAGTGCAATTTTAATAAATTTTTATATTGACCTTACGGTGTTACACTATGGCGTCCCCTCTTCTCCTTTCCATTTATATATGCCATCTTTGAGACGGATGACCAATATTTTTTCCGTGAACGAGAGACCTCCAACCAATCTCGGGGCCATTGGAATCTACATCACAGATATCTGCTGATCCCTTCCCTGAGGGACACCTTATATCAAGATCTGAGCATATACCAAGCCTGACCGACTCTAGAAATATAATTTTCTTAGAGTCCATTTCATCTGGTAAGCCTGCATCTTCACCGGTGGTGGGATTTTTTCTTTTTCACTTTTGAACATCAAGCATCATTTGTGTCACTGGAATTTATGAACTTTATTTCATGAACTTTATTTCATTTTTATGAGGTTATGATATTATTTTTATGTTGACGCACAGATCACTCTTTGTGTTTTATACACCATTTATATGTATAGCCTTATAGTTACATTTTGGTATTCTGAGCGCTACACTACCACGTTTCTAGATAAATGATTCCAATCGGAAGGGATCATTTGAAAAATCAATCTATTATTTCTAGAAACATGTAAGGTCGCCATAAGATTTCAGGGAGATTATTGTTAGTATTGCTACTTACCTTTATTCAATTA